>NBNE01000369.1:0-24560 GCA_002215365.1 Phytophthora megakarya
AAAGAATTGGAGTTAGAGCATGAAGCCATCTATATGAAACTGGCAACTAGCGCAACCGGTAACAGTACTTCAAAAATGTCTGAGAAAACTACAACCACAGGGCAAGAGTGGTTTCATCTTGAACGCGCTACTAGTGAGGCCGTGCGTTCATTATTGGACGTTGAAATACCTGCAAGTCAAACTAGTGAAGGCGCAAATGTCCGTATGGAAGCCGCGAAAGTATGGTCTAAATGGAAAGAACTGTCCGTATCTTGGCCATGTTCGTCTACTGACGGTAAGTACAGCATCATGCAACTTTACAGAACCATCGACATCTTAAAATGGTACAAGGAGCACGGTGAACGCGAGTTTCCGACTATTGCAGTTCTTGCTCGAATTTATCTCGGAAAGCCTATGTCGACTGCGATACAAGAACGTTTCTTCAGTCTTGGCAAATACATTGTCAACGATCTGCGCACTAGCCTAGATGACGAACGTGCAGAGATGGCGTGTCTAATGAAAGCGAACTGGCAGGAATACAAAACGATGCTGCAACAATGATAATTACGTCCTGATATGAACAATTTCAAGATATAGTATCATTGATATCATACTGATACTAATACACGTAGATGAGAACTTAAGTATCACGTGATCCTATTTCAGTCCCTGGATCAGTATCATTGATCCTACCAAAATCGGTGTTGATCCGAAGCCCTGTATTAGATAGGTTGATGTGCACACACCACACGACTTTGTGTTTGTCAGTTGTATGTGTGTTTTTCAGGTGGTTTTAGGATCTTGTCGATATTCACCCATTCTCTTGTTTGTACGTCGTCGTTTCAATGGTACTTTTGCCGATGTTTTCCGGCTAAGTTCGATATGATGTGAAAGGTGAGTATGTGGCCGCAGTCGGCCCAACTTGTTTCAAACAAATCTTGAAACAAGATTCTTATTTTGGGTACAATGTCCCAAGTTTTGAGCAATTGCTCAATTCACCAAGCAGAAATCGGACGTTGAAGTCAAATCTGCTACGATAGCCGACAAATACATGATCGATTTGCAATATGCAAACGAATGCTGCATTCTTGACAGACAGAAGTGGTGTTCATGCGCGAGTTCTTGTGTTCGAAGACGTTCAACGGCTCGTTTGGGCAATTAATTGTCCAAATCTGTGCAAACGTGAGACAAGCGCAACCGGGATGGGCCACTTGGTTCAACGATGCAAATCAGGCTCAAGTGCCTGGTTTTGTGGTATTCTAGGACCGGGCGCCTAAAATCGTCGACGTCGGTCGACGTCAGCAGTATTTCAATCCCCTCATTGGCCAGATCTTCCTAGAATGCCCAAAAGTGGTGTTATGGGAGCGTACGACGTCATCCCATCGAGTCGGAATCTAGGACATACGTCAGAGGACCAGTATACAACGCACTTCCGCTTTTGCCTTCTTTTGCGTAAGTGATTCCAGTCCATTTCTGCTTTTGTTAGTCCCTCGCCATGCAGTCCGCCGTGATCAAGACCTGCCGCGCTGTCTCCAGCCGCTCGCGCTCTGCACGCACGCTCACGACGTATTCGGGCGGCCAGCCCTCCGAAGGCCAGGGCGGCTTCTACGGCTCGGCCAAGACACGCTCGGAGGTCAATTCCAAGTTCCACCCCGGCGCGCGCGCCGAGCCGCAGGACCTGACCAAGCTGCAGCTGCTCATGAAGCAGTGGGAGGCGCAGAAGGCTTCGCTCGCCGCGGAGGAACAGAAGAAGGCGCTCGCGCGGATCGCCAGCGCGGAGGAGACGCTCATCCAGCGACTCCTCATTCGGGGCGCACCCGTGTGGGGGCTCTCCACGCAGCAGCGCCAGTTCGTGGCCGAGTGCAGTAAGGCCAGCCACTGATCAGTCCGATCGTCTGTCCCCTGTGCCGAAGGTTTCGTTGCCTTCTCTATTGTCGGCATTGCTCAACGTCTCGGAGGAATAAAACGGGATATGAGCTAGGAAGACAGGTTAATGTATTCCATTCTTGACTACGTTGTGTGGAGGAGGATGTAGGTCCTTGGTAGATTAGTATACGCGTCCAGAGTTCGTTGTGCAGAAATCGCTAGTGACGACTGAGAGATTCATGACGAATCTTGGACACGGGTGGCACAATACCTTCTCATTCGCGTATGAATCGCAAGCATTCGACAAAAACGATTCGAGCGAATGATTTGGAGTGTCTGCGACACTAGCAACCTCATTGAGGTTATGAGTCATGAATGACGCATTCCTGCTAGGCAACAACGAGAAATGTTAGCTGGTGCGGACTTCAGTGGCGAGAAATGCTGGTGGTTCATGCAAAATGTGACGAGTCGTAGCCCGTCACATGGGCATTTCTAGCGCACATTAGTCAGATATCAAAACTGCATGTATTGTGACGAACACGCACGGTCATCTTACCACACATCCACGCTACTACATGTTCATCCGCGTGACAGACCTGACTCGTTGCCCGTCATAGGTTGCCATATCCAAAGGCTGCTGCCGGGGCATAGCTGACAATTGATCCACTTGCTCAGCTGCAGACTCTGCGCTCACGGTTCGTCTCAAGGTTAATGGTCCAACGTCGGCATCCATCTTGGCGCACGGATCTAGCAAGTCCGATAAAGCAGCTGGAGATCCAAGCTCGTCCCCAGAGTTCGAGCTAGTTGCATCCATCACATACATGCGTAATGTCTCCAATTGAACTATTGGTGGCATGATGGCGTTCGTTGGCGAGGGTTTGTCTCCGTCTAGTTCCACAGGTGGAGACTCAGTTGGGTCTGCTTCATCACAGTCGTCCAAGTCAGTAGCCTCTTCCTCGGCTGTCCTCTCCACAAACCATTCCGTTTTCAGCGAGATACCGCTGCGTTCGCTAGATAACGCACCAAGCTGCGCTACTAACCGCGCTCGAATATCGGGATGCAGTCCACTCTTAACGATCATTTTATGATAAATCTTTTCCGAGCGTGATCCCGACACGATGGAGCAAATCCACTCCACAACACGCCGAAACTGAATGACGTTGTCTTGGCATATATGGCGACGGAATAGTTCAAAGAGCTCAGGATACTCACCAAGCAAACGGTATTTCTGCACTGCGAGTTGCTCCACACGGCGACACAACTCATTGCTGACCTCGAAACCGTGAATCCCCGCAGCGTAGCAACCATCACACAGCTCGTATCCGTCACAAGTGTTACATTTCCACTTTCCGCCGATGATGGGGCTCATTCCACAACCATCGCACAAAGCATTTCCATGGACGTGCTTCTTGTGGTAGCGGGCATTAAAACGAGTTTTTACGTCACCAAGCAGGCCCACGCCCGCCTTTGAACGTAATCGGCTGAACACACCGCCGCTGGATTTCGGAGCACTAAATGAATCAAAAGGAAGCGATGGTCGACGACGCAATATCGGAGCACTGTGCGGTGATTCCAACATTGAGATCGACTCAGTAACGCTAACACTCAAGTCCACAGGGTCAGACGTAAACTGGTCTTTCGTCGTAGACAACACGCGGCTAGTGTGGAGCACTGACGGACTGGAAGCGTCACTCTTGGGGCCGTAAAAAAGATGATCTTTAGCCCACAAGTTTACAGAAGTGTTTTCAGCAGTTCCATCGTCACTAGCGGATTCACCACCTGTGCTTTCTAGCTGCACTTCATCCTTATGCTTGTGATCCAGACTGATTTTCAAGTCTGAGACGCGAACGTAACGCGTGCGGACGTAGGATTGCACCTTCAGGTCATGGCGGTTCTTAAGCAGAGGGACAATCAATCGCCTCATATCGCGATTCTTCTCCTCGCTAATACCTTCAATTGAAATCTCTGGATGGAAGTTGGATCGAATGTCTCGTCCTTCCAGTACAAAGCCCAACCACTTGGTCAGCTTCACTTGACCTCGTTCGGGCATGCTTTTAATCAAACGCTTGACAACCTCAGATTCCATATTGATCGGCGCAACTGGGAACACCTCATCATCCAACTTCCATTCCCTGGGTGCCTTTGACGACTCAGTTTCATCTTGGCGTCGAGTTTTAGGTCGGTTGCTCGAATTCGACTTAACAGTCAATGTAGTGGGTTGAGTACCTCCTCGAACAGAACGCAACATTTTCGTTTTCGAAACGAAGGAGTCCAATTGCGGCTCCTGGCCTTCAATCCCACGGACATGAGCACTAATTTCACGTAGTTTATCTTGGAGTGACTCCACCTGCGTGTCATATTCACTCCGACTATCAGCCAACTCCTTCGTGAGGTCATCAACACGCTGCTTGCAGTTTTTCAGCTCAAGCGTCTTTGCCGTGAGCTGCTGGTGGAGAAGCTCGTTTTCTAGAACTGAGCTAGTAGCACGAGAACGTTCATCGGGCGACGACACTGAAGCCTCATCGTCTTCTTCAACCATTGTTCGTAGTGTCGTATCGCTGTCCGCCTTGTTCGACGTAGACAACAGCGGTGTCTCGACAAGACTAGTCCGTTTTTGACGCCTCTCTAGCATTTGATTCAGCTCGTCGCATTCCTTTGCCTTCGCTTCCAGCTCATTTTCCAGGTAAGTCAACCTTTTCTTGAAATCTTCGTTTCTGCTAACGATTGAAGAGACATCATGTTCACTTTGCTCCAGATTTTTGTTTTTGTCTTCTAATTCGACACACCGTTCTTCCAGACTAGAAATTTCTGCTGCTTTGGATGCCTGCTCGTCTTCCAGCTCCTCTACTTTAGCTGCAAACATTTTGAGTTGTTCTTCCATTGTAGACTCGACAGGTTCATCCACATCATTGCTCTTCGCTTCGCGGAGGAGTGCTTCCAATGTGGCAATACGTTTCTCCTTTTCAGCAACGAGGATCTTGTATTCTGCCACCGTCCGTTCTTCGTTAACCTTTGGCTTGTTCTTGATGCTCTTTGCACGGGTGCCGAATCGTAGTGTGGATATCGTCTCTTCACTGTTGTAGCTACTAGAGCTAGCACACACCAGAAGCGTAGTCTCGGAGTTACCTCCAAGCGAGTCTTGCAATAGTCGCGTCAGTTTAGAGTCTCGGTATGGAATGTGCGTGTTGGCATTTCCACTCGTTAGAGCGTTCATAACACTCCCCAACGCACTGAGCGACTTGTTAATATGTTGCGCTTCTTTAAGTGTCTGTCCCTTTGCATGCGTCTTCCCCACTTTTTCGGATCCTGCCAAGTCCACTAGGAACAATTTTCCACCCTTCAACGAGCCTGTGGTCGTGTTTCGCTGCTCAATCGTAATGATAAAAACCGAGTGGCTTCGACTGGATTCGTTGTTCATCCGCGTAGATGAAATGACGCGGTTTGCGCCTCCCAATCGCATTACAGACTGCATTTCCTCCGCGGAGGCGCAACAAATTTCCGTTGCACCCGCAATCCACACGCCGCGTTCGCGACTTTCGCGTACATTTAAGTTTGTTGATGAAGGTTTAAGTAAGTCTCGGATTTTCTCCATGTAAATCTCCACGTAGGAGACGCGTACGATGAACTCGAGATCTGCTTGCATGTTCTGAATGCCGCCGAAGATGTCGCTCATGACGCGAGGGATGATTCCTTCGTAGTCTTTGTCGCCCGGCACCCCTTCCATCGAGAAGGTCTTGCCGGACCCCGTCTGGCCGTACACGAAGCATGTGCAGTTGTAGCCACGCAGAGCGGACTCCACTAGCGGCTTGGCCGTCGCCTCGTACACGTGTAATTGCGAGGACTGGGTGCCGAAGACTTGGTCGAAGGTGAAGCTGGCGTCCGACACGCCCCGCGCTTCGCTGTGCACATGGGCAGCAGTGTCGTCCTCCAGACGAACACACTCCACGGCCTGGTGCTTCTGCTCGAGCTTGTTCTGCGGCCGGAAGCGCGCACACACGCGGATCCCCGCGCGAGTCTCCGGAGCTGATCCCATCGATAAAGAATCACTACCTAAGATGGCTACAACTTCTGATTCTCTGATCCTTCCTGTCGAAACTGCTGATTAGCATCCACCTCTACCGTTGAAAGCTGCTGGGCCTCACGGGGTGCGTTTTACAGTGCTGACCCTGGCGTGCACAAGTTCTATCGGATGCAGCCGCAGATGCGTCCAGTAACCGCGATGCCAATACGACGCTTAGTCCATTTTACATTTTCGATTCGCCTGCTCAAGCCTTCAACTGAGCCATGCGGCGAGTCCAGACAGACCTAATTCACCCAAGCGAGTGGTTTCAACGAGCTGTTGCAGACGCCCTGTGGATACCCGCCAGACCTGAGGCCGTTCGCAAACCTCGCAGACGACGTATCCAAAAACTCTCCAGATCTCGACCAAGGCGACGGAAGAAGCGCAAACGCGAGAAGAAGAGAGGCGCGATCGCGATCCTGACGAGCATGTCCACGTACTTCCGGAACAACAAGCGCGAGAGCCCGACACAAGCAGGTTCACGACGAGGTGCGAGACTCCGCGTTCCGTGATTTCAAGGATGGGGTAAACTCGTCGCTGGCGCTGTTCTTCGCCAAGAAGAGGCAGGACGAGAAGACCACGTACCCGGACATGAAGTTTAAGAGCAAGTTCTCGCCGTCCAACACGATCGAGATCAGGAAACGCTCGGTGAGTGCTGTTGAGAAGCACGGCCAAGACTTCGTCCGGTTCCACACCGAGTTCTTCGGGATGGAGGCGGGCGACGGCATTGCTCTGCACGAACGCCTCCCAGCGCTGGAGAGATCTGTCCATCTGCAACGCCTGCGAGAAGGAGAGTTCTACCTCATCGTGCCTCGCCTGCGAGTGTGTGTTCGACCCGTCCAAGAGCGTGCGAGTGTGCGCGATTGACCCTGGCGTGCTCAAGTTCGCGACCGTGTACGACCCCGACGGGCGAACGTTCATTGTGAAGGCGTGTTGAAGAAGAAGTTCGAGGCCGTGGATGAGATGAAGTCCATGCTCGCCCAGATGACCAACGCGTGCAAGGCGAGACATGCAGATCAAGACCGAACGAAGACGAGCAGCAGGTTAAGCGAGCATCGGTTCCGCTACCGGTTGCGTAGACGGATACGCTTCACGTCTCGGAAGGCGACACGCGTTGTCATGAACCAAAAGCTCTGGAGCTGGCTGGCGGCCAACTACAAGCAAGTGCTTCTCCCGGCCTTCCACACGTCGGAGATGGTGCGACGGTATTCCCTGGAGGCAGCAGCAGACTCTACCCCGGAGAGAACGCCGACGTCCAGAAGAGGAAGATCCGGAGCCCGACCGCGAGGGCTATGCTGGCGCAGGCTCACTACCGCTTAAAGATGCTCCTGAAGTACAAGTTGGAGCGAGCGGGCGGACGGCTGGTCGGGTGCGAGGAGGAGTACACGTCGAAGACCTGCTCGGGCTGCGGAGTCATAAAAGACAACCTCGGCGGCAGCGAGGTCTTTCGGTGCGGCAGCTGTCTGGCAGTGTTCGACCGAGACGTGAACGCGGCGCGGAACATCTTCCGCAAGAACCTGGGGTTGCTCTTGTAGAGCGCTCTCATGAGCCTTCGTCGCCGAGTCCTGTCCACCAGCGTTTTTTACTTCTGGTGGCCCAAAACGAGGTAACTCAAAAGGCGAAGTGCATGACCAATTTGTCGCTGAAAGTTACCACAACGAGCATAGAACATTTTCATCAGATGCATGCCGCTATGGTTTACGTGCCTCGCGTAACTTAATTACGAGGTACACGCAGCATATTAGTATGCGGAATGTCTGCATGGTCGAAAGCTGCAACCTGCACTATCGTAGTTTGTGCAAATGTCGGGAATTGTTGCTATTCACGGAAATTTAAAAAATACTTGCATCTCAGAGTCTGAGACTCAGCTGGTTTATCCGAAAATTTATCTACGGTAGTTGTTGGTGTACTATGGTTGCAATTTCCAACACCACCAGAATCTTCAGCTTTCATCAGTATTTATTCCTTGTCTAATCATATTCCACTGAAAACACAATAATATGTAGTCTGCTTCCCAGCGTTCAAATTCCGCAGCCTTGCTTGAGTATTGTGTACAGGTGAAGGGTCAAGAACTAAGCAGCATCTTTGCGTCCATTTATCTCTAAATTTCGAGACGTGCCTCCAAAATTTCGAAATCGAACGTGGGGTCTCGAGCGGATACTGGTGGTCTCCCATTCGTAGCCTGGAAGCGCCCCCCAGAAGCCGCAAGATGATGTCCAAGCTGAGCCTCGTGCGCCAGCCGCTCGCCCGCGCGCAGTCGTCGGTCGCGGCCGCCGTGTCCAACTACCCGTCGTACGTGCTGAACGCGCCTGCCACGGAGGTGACGACGCTGCCCAGCGGTCTGCGCGTGGCCTCCGAGGGTTCGCACGGCGAGACGGCCACTGTGGGCGTGTGGATCGGTGCCGGCTCCCGCTACGAGACGGCGCAGAATAACGGCGCCGCGCACTTCCTGGAGCACATGGCCTTCAAGGGCACGAGCAAACGCACGCAGCAGCAGCTGGAGCTCGAGATCGAGAACATGGGCGGCCACCTCAACGCCTACACGAGCCGCGAGCAGACCGTGTACTACGCCAAGGTCTTCAAGAAGGACGTGCCCCGCGCCATGGACATCCTCAGCGACATCCTGCAGAACTCCAAGCTGGACGAGGCGGCCATCGAGCGTGAGCGCGATGTGATCCTCCGTGAGATGGAGGAGGTCAACAAGCAGCAGGAGGAAGTCGTGTTCGACCGTCTGCACGAAACTGCTTTCATGGGCAACGGCCTCGGCCGCACCATCCTCGGACCCATTGAGAACGTACGTGGAGCATTGCAACGAGGTGCGAGTGTGGACTGACCTTTCCATTTGATGCTCTTGTGACTTTAGATCCGTAACCTCAAGAAGTCCGACCTGCAGGACTACATTGCCACGCACTACACGGCCCCGCGCATGGTCATTGCCGGTGCTGGTGCTGTGGAGCACTCGCAGCTGGTGGAGCTGGCCCAGAAGTCGTTCGGCGACCTCCCCACTACCCCCGCTGTGGCCCCTACGCTCGAGCCCGTGCGTTTCGTGGGCTCGGACGTCCGCGTCAAGGACGACAGCATGCCTCTGGCTCACGTCGCTATTGCCTTTGAGGGATTCAGCTGGACCAGCGAACACTCGTTCCCCCTGCTGATCATGCAGACGCTGCTCGGCAGCTGGGACCGCACCTCGGGTGCCGGCATGAACATGTCGTCCAAGCTGGGTCAGGTGGTTGCTGAGAAGGAGTTAGCTCACTCATACATGTCCTTCAACACGTGCTACCAGGACACTGGTCTGTTCGGTGTGTACGCTGTCGCTGACAAGTACAAGCTGAACGACCTGACGTGGTACACCATGGAGGCGCTGGTGCGTCTTGTGCACAAGACCACGGACGACGAGGTTGAGCGTGCCAAGACCCAGCTGAAGGCCAACATGTTGATGCAGCTGGACGGCTCGTCGCCTATCTGCGAGGACATTGGTCGCCAAATGCTGACGTACGGCCGCCGCATGACCCCTGCTGAGATCTTCGCTCGTATCGACGCTGTGGACGCCGCTGCTGTCCGCAAGACGGCTGACGAGGTCATCAACGACAAGGAGCACGCCCTGGCTGCTACTGGCCCTATCCACGAGCTGCCGGACTACAACTTCATCCGTCGTCGCTCGTTCTGGCTGCGATACTAAGCAGGTCGCCTAAATCCCGACGTTGTCAAGAAGGCATAGAGGCTGCAACGAGATAGTCAGGCGAGTTTTCTGTATGGGAAAGCGGACGGGCCGTACGCCACTTTGCCACAGGGGAGAAGCGAACGAATGAAAGAAAAATAAATCCACTACAAACACAATTATTCGGTAACTTGATGCCGATGGTAAATCGCAGATTTCGTTGCTGTGAGCCTAACATGGTGAACGTTTTCCCAAAAACTGCGATTCGTGCGCGCATTGAAGTAATACCAGGCCCCGAAACCTGCATCAAAGACTTTTTCGAGGTTGCCACGTTTCAGGTCTTGCACGAATATTCGCAATGATCGTTGGCGGAACATGGCTTGGATAATCATTGCAGCAGCATTCACACTTGATGTTGAGTTGATATTCATTGTGGAGTTTGCACACTTTGATGCGAACTCTGGGATAGCGTCGTGGCAGCGGTGTAATAACAACGGAGTCTCCCATTGACTGAGTTTAGTAACGCGGTTGTAGTAGTAATACTGGTTGCTAGCAGGATGTAGCACACGCTGGTACGTTTTTGTTAGTTGATCAGAGAGGTGGCAACGCGCTCGGAATGATCGAAAGGCATTCTGAATTACGACTGCCGTTGCTGCTATCGATGAACGTTTCTTCAATTTTGGTTTGTGTTGATTTGCATCTGCGAGATTTGAGTGCTGGTGCTTGTTGCCATCGTGTCTCGATCTCTTCACAACGTAAGCATCTTTTTCCTCTTCTTTTGCAGAAGCAGCAGCAGCAGTAGAATCTCCTCCCAATTCTGTAATTCTTTCCCGGACTTGAACTAACTTTTCCTTGTTCATCTGGATTTTTCTGTCCAAAGCGCGCAGTTTGTACTGAATTTGGCTCTGGGAAGAGTGATCTCTCCCTCGTGCCTCTGATTGACGAAGGAAACTTGCACAACGCTCATCAGCTTCGATTTCTGCTAGCAGAATAGTTTCCGTTGCTTTAAATGTTAGAAGCGTATCATCGGAACTTGAGGTAGTACTTCGAAATGCGTTTACTTCGCGTTGTGGCTTCACATTCCATGTCCGGCGGGTGTATACTTTTCGTAGTTTTGGTGGACTTTTCTTCTGAAACGACACAGCAGATTTTGGATCAATGCTAGGCAGCAGTCTCTTATTGGTATCCACTTCACAAGCCGATCTAGTGACTGTTGTCTGGTCCTCTACTCCATCGTGAGGAATGTGGTGCTGGTACGATAAATGTGACTTTTGATTGTCGTCGCTTTTTCCTGCATTGTTGGTATGAAGAACTTCTGCATTTAAGTTGATGTATCGATCACATTTTTGAGGTCGTTGCTGATTATTGTTCTTGGGTTTCTTCTTCTTTAGAGTTCTCAAATTCAACGAGGGTAGTCCGTCCGACGAAGTCGTTGCCTCACGATGGCTGAGTAGATCTTGGCCCACTGGAACCGCGTTGTTCTGGTTACCTTCCTGCTTGTTGCTGTCACAAGAATCCTCGCTGTGCGTTGTAGAACCTAGTTCAGACTGCAATCCGAGCATGTACATATATAATAGTTCGCGTATAATGTTGAAAGCGTGATTGCCGTTTTTCATCAGATTCCGTCCGTAACTATTATTTACCACACGAGAAGATCAGAACCGTAAGCAATTTGTATTTTACGAGGTTGTCATGAAAAATAATCAATACTGTTACTAAAACAGAAAAATAGCGTCATGGCTGGCGACCCCGCTTGCGTTTTCGACGAGGATTCGTCTGGGCAGGAGACCCCCGTGGGCTTCCGTGACTCCCCAGGTCAATGGTACACTGCCAACCACCGCAAGCGTGCTGCATTGTCGCAACTGGGAGGAGAACCGACGCAACGCGACAGTCAGGCGACCCAAGTAGCGACAGAAGCGTTGACAGAGGTGGCGACGCAGCCTCAGGACGATCCTGCACCGGTTTTCGTAGCTGCAACACCCTCTGAAGACGAAACAGTTGACGTTGAGGAAGATGAAGAGGAAACGCAGATTCGCATGACAAACTCCGAGGAACAAGACGGTAGGAATAATGATGGAAGTTGAGTGATGAGAGACGACTAAGTGATGAATTATTGTAGATGTGCTCAGGTCAGTACGGAAAATATTTGAGGAGGCAGTGCCGCTACCACTTGCAAGTGTGTCGGACGCTGGGATGAAATGATGGAAGTTGAGTGATGAGAGACGACTAAGTGATGAAATATTGTAGACGTGCTCAGGTCAGTACGGAAAATATTCGAGGAGGCAGTGCCGCTACCACTTGCAAGTGTGTCGGACGCTGGGATGGGACTCAGTGATGATAATGGGGACTCGGACATGTCGGACGATATGTTGGAGCAAGATGGTTCTGTAGCTGGGCTCTCGTCGATTGCTGCTTCATTTCAGAAGAGAGAGGAAGCACCACAAGTTGTGCAGAGGAAAATGTACAAACCTCGCACCCCCGTTCGAACATCCCCAACACTTTCAACTCGTGATGAATCGGATAGCAGCGGTGGGGAGACGGAAATTGAGGCTGAACCAAGAGAGGAATCGCCTGCAAAAAGTTGTTCAAGAACGGTTACGGACGAGGGTTTAACGAAGGACGGATTGGCTCTGCGTCTAACCAAGAGTGCCAGCTTTTCGAAGGCAGCTGCAACAGAGAGTTTATCTCCAGACAAAACGAGTTTACAACGATCGCTATCGACGCCAGAGAAGACACGAAGTTCCAAGCGGAACCACGGTGAACTAGCTGAAGATAGCTACACAAAGACAAAACGACGTCGGACCAATGGAGCTGGAAAGTCTTTGAAGTCACCGGAAAAGGAGACACCAGCAATTGATGAAGCTCTTCATGAAGAGCCTACGTCACCGCAGTCAACAGCTCGGTCTCAGCGCAAAACACCAGCCTCACGTCGTGGCAGGAAGCGAGCAGCAAACTCTCAATTAGTTACAGACACCTCACAAGCAGAAGGTGGATCTATCCGAATTATTCTGACAGGTCTGGAACCCACACCTGCAACCCGCAAGAAGATCAAGGCAATCGCTGGCGCAGTCTACGAGACTAACATCGAGAAGGCCACGCATGTGATCGCTCCTCAGAACCAGTTGAAGCGCACAGTGAAGCTGCTGTGTGGTATCTCGTGCTGCAAGCATATTCTGGGAGAACGCTGGTTAGACGAGTCCGCACGGATCGGTGCAGCAGCCGATGAGCAAGCGAACTGTCTGCACAATGAGGAGGCAGAGGACAAGTGGCAGTTCGATCTGAGAAACACAATGTATAGCGTGTCCCCGGAGCAGCGTCAGCGTCTGTTCGCCGATTTCAGCGTGTTTATCACGAGCCACAAGTCCGTGCTGCCTCCGGTGAAGGATCTAGTTAAGATCGTCGAGTGTGCAGGTGGCACAGCGTCGTGCAAAGGAAAACCAGGAGCTAGCGACTTGGTGATCTCAAGTGAAGCAGCGCTGGCCACGGTGACGGTGCGGAAGACACTGACACAGGCGAATCCAGAGCGGATCTACTCTGCAGAGCTCATTTTGAGTGGCATTCTGCAGCAGCGTGTGGAGCTGGACAAGCATCGACTGGAACTCTAATACATTTGGATGTTTGTATTACAATAATAAGTTGGTGGCGCTCAAACTGCAGTGCTGAAGTGCTGAACGAATAATAATACTGGTACACGACTGTGGTTTACTTGGCAGTTTGGCGGAACGCGATGAGAGCGCAGCCTAGAAGAGGCACGACGCACATGGACAGCAGGTGCTGCCGCGCCACAGTCTCCTCGATCCACTTGTCGAGGCTGCTACTGCGGGGACGTGTCAACCGCTGGACAGTGATCTCGCTGGGGACGTCGCAATAGCACACGGGAGCGTCCTTGGGGCAGAACTCGCGCTCCAGAACGAGGTGCTGGCCGCGTTGATCAGCGAATGAGAGCGTTTTCTTGGGTGCAGTGGAGAAGCTGACAGTGATCGTCTTGGTGGTGGACAATTCGTCCAGACGCGAGCCGTGGGAGGCGCCGCCACAAGTGAACGCGCTGTCCTTGCGCAGACACGAGCGTCTGCGGAGTCTGCGCGGCATCGGCGGCGGGTAGTAGTGATGGCGACTGGAGTTGTACGGGTACTTTTGCCCGATAGTCATGGGCTGCTGCATCTGCAGCGAGATTGTGCAGCCACTTGACTCAAGTCTTGAGCACGAGGAAGACATGTGTGTGCGAGCTTGCGTTTTCGCAAATGAGCTAGACATGAGCTAGACGAAACAGGCCCGTCGACGCAGGTCTGTGGCTGGATGCTTTTCAAGCGACTACTGCGACAACATCCGTTACTTAGAATTTGTATGATAGGGCAGTTTTCGCCTTGGGAGTTACGGCCACCAGAGTTATGCAGTCGGTATCAATAGCTTGTCAGATGCAACAAAATAAAGCCGGGTCGAATATAGAACAATAGACGAGACGAGATCGAATACTCACAGGCCTTTTGCCAAAACGTGGCTAGTTCCCTCAACCATGCCTGATCTTGAGCTAAATCCATTCACCGCTGCTTAACGACGTTTGACAGCTTTCCTGATAGTGACACCAGCGCAATAACGTATTCACCTTTGGGGTGGTGACCTGGCAACACCACCTCCGCACATACAACAAGACTGCGGACGCCATAGCCAACATAGTCATGGACTCCCGCTGCAGCTTCCATCGACAACCCCCACCTTCCATGAATGCGATAGCAAATCTCTTCACACCCACGCTACCAATGACTTGAGTCACTGGAGGGAACGACAGCAGAATGAGAACTCCTCAGGGTTCGGCGCCTTTACCTTAAGGATGGAGGCGGCTCTACATCCCATTGCCTAATGAGCAGTGGATTTAGCCATGTTTTGGCAAAAGTTCATATGCCGGCGGTACTAAAAGCGTCGCTTTACGCGACTTGAAGTGCATTCCCATACTTTAACCAAGTCAAATCTACAACTAATCCAGCGGTAATGTTATTTCACTCAAAATCTTGCGTGTCAACACAAAGCTTCACTTTTCGCTTCCAGTCCTAGTCTTGATTTGATAATATGTAGGTCATAGTATCTGCAACTACAGGTCGCCAACTTGCTTTCACGCGATCTACATGTACATCGTTGTGTCTCGAGGTACTGGCACTATTGACAAAAGTAGTTTTGGCTCACAAACAAACGTTGTGGTGTTGTGGTCCAAACTATGCGCAAGGGATTCCATCAGCTCATCGGCTGCTTGGTCGTGGGTCTCTGAAAAAAATTGTTGGGTCAATTGATGCAACAACATCAAGCACGATGAGGACAGGTTCATCCGCATTTGCACCGTTCAACATTATCTGCGTCGACGGCCACCACTTGACTGCTCGAGACGATTCTTGTCAAAGTCGATATGCTGCTGCAGAATGCCACTCAAAATGAGCTCGGCCGAGTAGATCTGTGTTGGGTTCGCTTGTGTCAGGGTCTTCCGGACACCAGCCGTGGCCAGTGCCGCTTCACTTGAGATCACCAAGTCGCTAGCTCCAGCTTTTCCTTTGCACGACGCTGTGCCACCTGCACACTCGACGATCTTAACCAGGTCCTTCACCGGAGGCAGCACGGACTTGTGGCTCGTGATGAAGACCTGGTGGCCAGCGAAGAGCTGCTGCCGTTGCTCCAGTGTAAAGTCATACATCGTTTTCAGCAGATCAAAATGCCACTTCGCTTCAGCCTTCGCATCCTTCAAGCAGTGCGCTCGCTCATAGACTGGAACACCCACGCGAGCCGATTCTTCAAGCCATCGGACGTCCAAAACGTGTGCACAACGTGAGATCCCGCAAAGCAACTTCACCGTTCGTTTCAATTGATTCTTCGGGGCGAGAATGTGCGTTGCCTTCTCAACATCTTCTTCGTACACGGCACCCGCAATCGATTCGATCTTCTTTCGGATTGCAGCCGTGGGCTCAACGCCAGTGAGAATAATTCGCACTTCCTGAGTTTTTGGCTCAGCTTCGGCGTTCGCTGGTAATTGAGAAATGTCAATCTCGCTGGTAGACTCATCTGTGGGAATGCTTGGACTTGGTTGAGTCGGCACAAGAGTAGTATCGTTGGGATCCTCTGACTTCCTTTTCAACCACCTACTTTTCGGAGTGTTCACTGCTGGTGTGGCGATATCAGCTAACGTGTCATCTTCAACAGGAGCTAGCTTCGTCTTCAGTGACGGCCGAGTTTTCTTCATAGCAGGAGGAGCTGCGCTTAGTTCCTCTTCCACACTAATCGATGTAGTACTCCTATCCTGCTCCCCGCCTTCTTCATCAGTCTTATCGCCTGGCTTGGATCCACCAGAACCTGCTGGACTCGAACTTGACGAGAAATTCACGTTCTCTTCCAGCATGGTTGGACTATCCCCATTCTCCGATGTGGCCTTGAGTTTTCGTTTCTTCCCACCTCGTTTATTGTTGCTTCGTACATGACCCTCCTCTTCTTCCATCTCTTGGCGCTCCCTTTTCTCTCTTTCCGCACGCCTCGCCGAAACCCGTAAAAACTTGCAGACTTGATCAAACCAGAAGTCGATTCTTGTTCGTTTCTTCGATACCAGAGTAAGGTTACCTGCAGAGCCATTTGAAATCACCAAACTCCACTCCTTTTCTCCTCGCGGCTGCTCACTTATCTCCATTTCAGGCGCGTGAGTATCAAAATGACACACAAGTGAATGGTGTTTCCACCCGTTAAGCTTGTAGACGAACAACCATCTAGCATAGAAGACAATTTCAACCAGGTCCCACTCACCGCCACTTCTGCTCGACTCCTCTCCAGGCGCCATCCAAAACACCCCAGGTAGATGGTCATCGTAGAACGATATAAATTCTGTCGGTATAGTGTCGTTGTCTGCAAGCTGTGATTTAATCTCCTCAGGCACGGGAAGGTCACCAATTGTTCGGTCTTGGTGAAGTATTTCAGTCCGTGATCCATTCATTTCCAGAAATCCTCCAAAGACATCAGCCCATCGCTGACTCTCTGTTGAATCTAACCAAGTAAACACCAACGCAGTATCCCTCAAAATCAGTGCCAGCGCATGCGTTTCTTTTGTCGACGCGAGCATTGGTACGCTGATAGGGATAAATTCCAAATATGCCGCGTCCTGCTTGAGCTGCAGACAGCGGGAAATCGTGAACGACCGACCCGATTCAGATTCTTGTGGTGTACTGCAAACTAATGTCCCGTCCTGAAAGCAATGCAAATAAACCTCTTCTGGCTGGCTGAAAGATCCCGAATCTGCAGAAATCTTTGCTTTACCATCGCTGGATTCACTTCGAGAGTTAACTGCGAGGAACACTTCTCCGTGAAGCAGCAACTTATTGGTGGATAAATCATGGAAAGCATCAGCTCCATTGCCGACGAAACTGGTTTGCAGTGCAATCAACTCCTCCTCCTCACGTGCGTCGGTTTTGACAAGATGAATGTAGTGTTTGCTTTCTTGGACGATATGCATCAACTGAGGAGCATAGTTGAGCTTCTCTTCCGTTTCTGCATCACTTGCATCTCCTGTGACGCCATCTCCGTCGCTTTCTGAAAGAGTTTTGCTCAATGCTTCGACGAACTCCACCAACTCCTCAAACCTTCTCAAAGGACGAGAGACCAGGTTCTCCACAGTTAGCTGCTGCTTTTGCAAATAATTCTCCAGCACCAAACCGTCCCAACTTTTCTCTTCTTCACTTAGTACTGCTTCCAATATTGCTTGAGTGGCTTCGCTTCTGCAGAAGAGCTGCCCATAAAGGACACGGACAGAGGTCAGCATGTCGGCCATTATCTCCACAAAGTCGCTGCATTTTCCCTCCACGGAACTGACATCTCCACGGGTAGGAGGCTCCGCGACTGGCTTCAGCTTCACCTGGAAGATCGTGTGGAAGTGCCGGAGTTGTCGGTCAGCATGTCGGCCATTGTCTCCACAAAGTCGCTGCACTTTCCCTCCACGGAACTGACATCTCCACGGGTAGGAGGCTCCGCTACTGGCTTCAGCTTCACCTGGAAGATCGTGTGGAAGTGCCGGAGTTGTGCGATAGTCTCCACAAACCGGTCGAATATGACGCTCTCGAGGAGAGCCCCACTTCGTGACTGACATTGAAAGCGCAACGTCCGCGTCAGGTTTGTCTCCACATTCTCGAGGAAATGTAAATAGTCGCCGTCTTCCTCCAGGAAGACCCGAAGGCCTGCCTGCGTGGCTTCCCACTGCGCTTGCATCAAGCCAAGAAAATGGCGCCAATCTGTGGGATTTACGACCAATAACCGCAATCAGATTTGTCCTGGACCAAAATTGATTTAGGTGTGACAAAATTGACACAATTTCAAAAACGAAATCGCTGGACAGAAAACATATGGTTTTAAATAACTGAAAAGCATTGTCCCCAGGCGGCGGGATGCCAGGAGGTAGGGTACTGTGTCTAAGTTCTACATGTACCACTGTGTACTCAGATGCGAGAATGAGTACATTGAGTCCAGGAGTGGGTTTAGTGGTGAGTGTACATGACCGAGAAGCAATCATCGAGTGCTGACAAGGAGATGAACTCGTGCCCCAGATTTCTAGCGTCTAGCGTCATCTTCTGGAGAGGGATGACGTGCTCGGTTCCGTGGCTGAGCTACTGCGACTACGGAGATGCGACATCATGTGTCGACATAAGGATGCAACGGTCCGAGTAGTCCTGCACGGGGACGGGAGACCGGTGAGCGCCTAAGTAGTGAACAAACCCGAAGGTGTGCCATGCCTAATAGAGCGTGAGACAGTGACTGAATGAGATAACTCAGTTGTGATCTTTCCTCAAAGCACTTAAGTGCGCTAATACATTGGGCTTGTATTCTTACGATCATTGTTTTAGTTCTGCTACCGCACTACCGAAGACTACGAAGAGCTCTTACTCCGAGCTCCAGCAATACCCGACCCCATCGCTTTAGGGAGGGATCGTGACAGCATATGTTTTCTGGCGAGGCAATTTCTTTATGGAAGTGACCACTCATTCTGACAAGAGGGGTTGGTCAACGGCGGCTAGCTGCGATGGAGAGCGCCAGCGCGTGCAAGACTACGCGCCCCCACCAACGCAGGCAGCGGAGACACCGGTAGTGACCTGTCATGTCACCAAACCATCTCCAGTGACGAGGAGTAGCGGAGGAGTGCGACTCTGCGAAAGATTCTTCAAGTGCAGCCAGCACCACTTCCAAAAGAGTGTTGTGTAACAGCGTCCACATTTTGTACGACACCACCACGAATTCTCAGGAAAACGTCCGAATTCAATTGTCCACGACCCACACAAGTTTGAGTACGTTGAACTCCGCATACAGCCGGGATCGTCTGAGTCCGCACTGGTACGCAGCCCAAAGATACCAGTGGTAGATACATGAGTTTGAGGCAATGTACGTGCCTTCAACACAAATACCTGTAGCGCTGCAGAACAAATACAACCTGATATCGCTGTTCTAACTACTGTTCATACCACAACGATTGAGTACATGAGTATCAGCAACATGAAGTCGTTGCTCATTCTTCAAAAGCCTTCATCAGACGGATCCAACTATCACTAGCAGACCCCAAGAAACTAACTTTCTTCACGTTGGTCACTGATCCATGGACGACGACAACGTAGACAATTCGGAATGGACCCAGATATGGCGATATAACGACAGTCAACTCGATCGAGTTCGATACTTGAGTGAGGTTCTCCCTCGATATGCTACTGTACGTAGTGAGCTTCGGAACTGCACAATCGATCATCTGGAGAATGGAAACATTGATGTTGCAATGATGCGCCACACCACACGGACCATTCTAACATCGTTCCACTATGAAAGGTGCAACAATACTGAAGATGAAGATGCAGTGTGCATGTGTCGCTATAAGGTGACTACCTGTATCGTTGGAAATACTACCGTTGTTTTCCAACAAGGATTGCATCTAATGGCCGATGATGATGTTGAATCACCGCCTCATCTACACTTGACACGTGAAATGCGGGACAAGTTGATGCATAGGTTAGAACTAAATCCGACAGCTACCGCTATCCAGTTGTTCGGTTTGATCGTCCATCTAGTCGACGTTGATGACTTACGAGGCCCTCTTCCGACGCGGAGTCAACTGATTAACTTTTTGCGGAGTTGGAGACGTGCGCATCCCTACAATTCAACTGAGCAAGTGATGGAGCTCATAAACGCATCTTTGTACGACGTAGTCGGTATGAACGAAAACTCTCCCGAGCAGGTCGTTTATTTCAGCGATACTACCGGACTCGGTGACGTTGTCGTTGCTCGAGTTGGAGTGGGAACAGAAGCAGATCCTTTTCGCGTGGGTATTACTTGCTACCAGATGCTGTGAGAGTACTTGGACGTGCAGCAACAAACATCAACGACAACTGTTCTGCATTTGGATACTACGTTTATGGTCGTCCGTCAACGCTATCCTGTGTCTGTAATCGGCTACTCCGACAAATTCGGCCACTTCTTCCCACTTGGCTACTTCTGCACGTCTCGAAGAAAGGAACCTGATATGGCGTGGTGCATCAGGTCTCTGAAGCGAGCCATTTTGAATTCATTTGGTGAAGTTTTCGCGCCAGAATTCGTTATGACCGACGCTGATACAGCCCAATACAACGCTTGCTCTGCCGAATTGCCGACAACGGTAGTCCTGATGTGTTGGTATCACGTCGCAGATAACGTGTTCAAACAAGCACGATCTTGTGGTGTTGAACCGAAGGACACTACCAAGTTCTTTAGATATCTTTATGATCTCCACTTTGCTCCGCGGCTGAGATCTGGCAAGCTCAAAAAATGGGTTCTCACAAAGTGGAATGCGCTACCTCCTGGAAGTCCAGCGTATGGCATGGGCCAGTATCCGATAAGGTTGTTGGTTAATAATCATCGATTTGGCAAGAGGCAAGCTTTCTACACCCTGTCGGGATGCCCCACTACGAATAACCCACTAGAGCAGTATCACAGAACTCTGAAAAGATTTTGCTCTGACCCACGGGCGTCGCCGCACGACTTGTTGCTCTCACTAGACATTGCCCGTCGCACGTTTCTAGCAGAAGCCCACGTCTTCAGCAACGGCTCAGAAGCCCCTGTCAGATTATTGAAACTGTACAAGCAACTGCGACTGCAACAGTGCATCACAGCGGAACGTATGCCTCCAGTAGGTGGAGTGACGTCGTCAAGATTTTGTGTCGTTCAACTCGGATTGCCTCTTTTACCAAACGACAGGAAGAAAAAGCTTAAGTCGATTGGGTCTGTCAACGCTCGTCGTCTTCAGTTAGGAGGAATGACAGCAAACGGATGGGCTGTGGATGTACAGGCAATGTTGTACGATTGCTTGTATTTTGCAAAACATGCAGTCTGTGTCCACGTGGTGGCTGTCGCTATAAGCGCTGGAATATCCCTTCCTGGAATGACACGACCGACGCGTCGTTTTGTTTCAAAAGTTCAACGAGCACGCCGTGCTCGACAACCCCCACAAATCCGGACAGCTCATCCATTACCCAACGAGATGGCGCGGACAATTACAGCAGCATTTACCGAACCGAGTCAATCCAACCAATATACCGCGTCAGCTGAGGCAGTTGTACCTGCTTCTACGACTTCTCATCGAAGTACGCGACGCCGTACACTCACGTGGCGAGCTCAAGAAGCGATTGAACAGGGGTCAGTCCATCTTTGACTGAATGCTCAGATTTTTCTCTGACTTCAGCGACGCCATTGTATGACGAGCACTGGCTGGTTTTATCTTGCATGTGGAAGCCGGCTTCTGCGGGTTAGTTCTATATCAAGTGCATGGAAGTGAAGTTAGTATCCGACATCCTTCGCTAATAAAAAGATGTATTTCGTCCGTCCAATACCTGCGTATTTTGTCCTATATTGCGTGTGCTCTGTCCATCAACGAGGGTGGGTGGTGAGCAGACCAATTTGGTGTGTGTTGCCCGGTTCCACGGATGTTTTACTGCCATATGCTTTGTGTAGTTACACGAAATGCGGATGCCGTTACACAACCCTCCTTCCAAAAGAGCAGGTCGGCACCTGCCGACTATCCAAACAGCGCAAGAACTCCTGGGACTGCGGAGAGCGAAACCTCTGTGCTTGCGCCGCCTCCAGACCAGCAGGGAGTTCACCTCGTGGAACGAGCTCGAAGCTTATCTGAAGAACTATATACAAACTACGTACCAAGTGAGTCTTTGTTGCAGGTATGAACGTAAAGCAGAGACTGACATTGCTATTTTGGGTTATCTAGAGCTTTCGAGTGCGCTCAAACAACAAGGTGGCTCAGTGAAACAACAGGATCGAGGCCACGAAGTCCAAGCAGCCCAAGGTTCCCGAGGGTTGGGTGAACTACGGAAAGACCTTCGTGTGCACGCACGCAGGGAAATACAAGGCGCGCGGGAAAGGTAAGCGGAAGCGGAATCTGTCAAGAATGATCTAGTCCGTTGCCCAGGTACGATCTTGTTGCAGTTTGGGATTAGGGTGGGTAACCGATGGTCGTCGGCTGGGATTTACCGGCCACGGACTGGGTTGTAGATGGTATTTATACTCAACGTTTTTGTTATTGTTTTGTAGATCAACGCGTAGTCGTGGATATCAATCCTCCTGTGTTCAAGTTGCGAATCACTTCGTGACTGCGGAGTCTACGCTACCACTACCTGTGCATGTGCTTGAAGAAATAGGAAACCGTAATAGTAGGATTTAAGCAAACAATACATGAATTTCATTTCAAGTTGAATCGTCTCTAGATATTAATAAGTTCGCAGTGAAGAATTCAACTTTGTACTTGGTGTACATCTCTACCTTGATGTTATAGTAGCAGCTCCGAAATCCAAAGTCTTTGAGCACAAGTCTGTGAGTTCAAGACATGGCATAGGCTCTTTTACACCCGCGTTCCTTCCGGCTATACGAATCAGGTGTATAGTATACTGCATTGGCTTTCTCGAGTTGGGTGCTCAACTGGGCGTCATATAGGCGTGGGATGGTTTCGTTTGGTCATCGCTGGTACGGCTGGATACAAATGTCCCGTCTCAGATTTTCCAGCTGGGTACAGCAGTGAGTGCCTTTCTTTATTGACTTGTTTTTTGTAAAGGGTGATTTGGGGCGATTTTGTAAATCGCCCCGGTTTGGTAAATTTGGGCGGAATTCACAATAATTTGGCTCATAAACATACTTCCCTTGTTAATTCGTTAATGACTTGGATTGTTATTGTCAAACGTTGTCTCCGAGTCTTATGCTCACTGCACGGTGGTAGGATAAGGTATTGAAGATGAAGCGCTATTTATAATGTATGTTGGGTCCATGAGGTTGGGACACTTGGGCACGGAGAGAATTCACTTCTGGAACTTCTATCTCCCTGCCAAGTGCCACTGACCAAGCCCTTGGAGCCTTTGGCCCCGCCATGTCGCGTCCAAGTCCTTCCTACGTGCTACGCTGACCAAACGACAGGTTATGAGCCCAATCAGAGCCACGACACGCCTCCGGGAGTCGTCGAGTAATACCAACAATTGTGACACTATTCCGCGTCAAGGAGTGGTCCTGGAAGTTCAAGTACTGGAAAAGTTCAACATGAATCCACCGCTGTCTTTCAGATCTCAAATGCTTCGTACAGCAACTATAGCCGCAGCGATCGTCATGGAGAAGGCCATCGCTCTCATCATAACCGGTACCAGAACAGTCGTCGTGAATCCATACAAGTAGAAATACAGCGACGACCATGCTGGAATTGTGGCAAATTTGGTCACTGGCATCGAGATTGTAGCACAAAGAGCACTAAAGGAATGCGTACTCGCTCAAACCGTCGTGGAGGATACCGACATTCTGGAGGAAAAGGTGGCAGGCGCTCTGGTAACAACGGTCCGTCCGCCTTGATGGCGATCCGCCCTTCCTCTCCTCAATCGAAGCCGAAAGGAACCGAATGGTGTCTTGATAATGAATGGCGCACAGATCAATATTTGCAACGACCTGGATGAGTTTGTGGAGTTAATGACGATAAGCGATGGCCCGACAATGATATGTGGTGGAGTGCTCTAGGAATGTCCGGCAGCACGATGTGGCAGTTGGGATTGACACGAGCGAGTGACGGGAAAGGACAGGCAAGGGATGAACGATCTGATTCTCTGAGTCGCCTCAGATGGTCGTAGAAGGACGGCACCCCAATTTAGTGACGCTGTCTCAGACCCCGATCTAGGCTACGACGGGCCCCAATCTAGCTCCACGACGGACCCCGATCTAGGCCACGACGGACCCCGATCTAGGCCACGACGGACCCCGATCCAGCCGATCCGCGGCCTGCATCATGACTCAGGTCGAGGTATCACAGGGATTAGGGTTGCAGTGGGTGCAACCGTTAGACGAACTATGCAGGAAGGAAGCCGGTGGATAGGATAGGCAGGATAGGATCAGTTCCCAATATTCTTGGTTGTGCAAAAGTCTCCCTTAGTTACTGGTCTGACAGGAGCCCCAAGTGTCTACGTCTGAAGACCCTCCAGCGCTCGGCAAGTAGAGCACCTCGATAAGTGCGGCCCCCCGACGTCCGGATTGGTTGGTGAACTCGCCCCCAACACCCCGTGCCCGTAGTGAGAGACACGTAAAAGAATACCGTCGAAGCGTACTACGATAACAGGACGCGGGATACGAAGAACGAGTGGTGGCCCGATAACGCCCCACGCCCCCTTGGAAACGCCGGCCCGATAACCCCGCACGACCACGGGCAAACCCCACGACTGAAGGTGAACAAGGCCGGAAGTCGTCGTCACAACTGACACACGTCTATTGATTGAGACAACCCACACCGCAACAAGTGTCGTATCGGAATACGTCCAAAATATAGGTACACCTCCACCCACTTCGTCACGAAGACTTAGTAGGCTTATTTGGGGTCAACACAAGAACCCGATGGCCTTAGTACGATCCCTTGCACCGGGTTGGTCTGTGTTTCTGTGTATTGTGGTTACCACAGGTCAACCACTAAACCTCAGCAGTCCTAGTCACGGGCAAGACTAG
>NBNE01000370.1:0-24558 GCA_002215365.1 Phytophthora megakarya
AAGCGCAAGAGTTCTTCACATGCACAACGCATTGGCACATTGGCATGCGCAACACCAACAGGACCGAAAAACCCAACATATTGCTCCAAGGCATGCTCAACATCTCTCAATGTGCGGTTATTCTCTACGAATGGCACCGGTGGGAATCCACGTTTTGTTCGGGTCTCGATGACTTGTAACACGGTTGGAAGTTCTTTACCCGGACTTGGTGGAGCTCGAATGACGTCGTCGTCAGCTTTGTAATCGTTGGGGAAGAGCAGAGAGCCTCGAACCATGTATACTCCTACCTGCTCACCTCGACGCCCCCAAGGTCTCAGCATATCGTACCTCAAGTCAGTCTTGTCGGCCCAACGCTTCTGCCGGATAAGTTCGAGCAACTCAAGCAGCTCCTCCAGCACTGTACGATGATGCAGTTGTGCCAGCTCAAAGTGTGCGTTAAGCAACATTTTATGAAATATATCGACACCTCGATGGAAGAGCGGTCCAGTACCAAGAGGTGGAGGTGGGAGGTAGAAAGCTCCGTTCACGTAGCGATCGACAGCCCGGTCAAAAGCTACTAGGTGCTTTGCTGTCAAGAATGGCAAACTCGTTAGCGGTACATCTGGAGGCAAGAGATTCCGCATGATCGGCTTGTCAAAGGTTTCACGATCGAAGACAAGCCCAAGAGCACTCAGTAATGCCACAAGTTCTTCCACACGCTGTTCGCGCTTGTGTAAATATTGGCGAATAGCTTGCGCCCCAAGACGCATCACTTCTGCTGGCGGGGATCGGAACGGATTACCATCGCTTTCTACGATTTCCAAGGCTGGAAGAGCAGCTCCAAAGCTCATGGGTAGACGTTCAAAGCGATTGCTTTGCATTTCAAGTCGCTGAAGTGTTGCGCCTAGCAGTAGTACCGCTGGTGGGAATTCTTGAAGCATATTGCCTGCGAACGACAATTCTCGTATTGGGGGTGGTTGCCCTCCATCCGATGTCCCCACTCCACCTAGCGATAGTGGCAGCTCCGTGAGTCGATTTCCACTGAGACGCAACACCTGAAGATGGTGAAGCTGCGAGAAGTCCAATTCGTCAAGTGAATCGATATGATTGAAGGACAAGTCCAGTCGTTCAAGTGATCGAAGTGCTGTTAACGCTTTCGGACCATTTGCTAGCTGGTTGTGAGCAAGTTGCACGTCTACTAAACTGTTCGCAAGTCCATCAAGCGACTGGGGTAGCGATGTGATGATGTTATGGCTGGCACGCAGCACTTGAAGCTTTTTGCAGTTGGTGAACGTGTCTGGTAATGTTTCCAGGCGGTTGTAGCGAAGGTCCAGACTCTCCAAGCTCGTACCAATGCCCAAGTTTGATGCCGTGCTATTCTCTTCCGTATTCGACCCAAACACTTCTGGTGTTATGACACGGATTCCGTTCTGACGAAGTTGCAACAGACGCAACTTCGTAAATGTTCCAAACCCCGCTGGAAGGATTTCAAAGTTCTGCCCAGACATCCTCTGGTTATGAGCAAGTTGCACGTCTACTAAACTGTTTGCAAGTCCATCAAGCGACTCGGGTAGCGATGTGATGATGTTATGGCTGGCACGCAGCACTTGAAGCTTTTTGCAGTTGGTGAACGTGTCTGGTAATGTTTCCAGGCGGTTGTAGCGAAGGTCCAGACTCTCCAAGCTCGTACCAATGCCCAAGTTTGATGCCGTGCTATTCTCTTCCGTATTCGACCCAAACACTTCTGGTGTTATGACACGGATTCCGTTCTGACGAAGTTGCAACAGACGCAACTTCGTAAATGTTCCAAACCCCGCTGGAAGGATTTCAAAGTTCTGCCCAGACATCCTCAGTTCGCGTAAGTTTGGAATGGATCTGAAGAATACGAGAGGTAGCTCAGGGACTTCAATGCCACGCCAGTGCAGCGAAAGTGTGTGAGTTTCTTGAGCAAATTCCACGGCTCGAGCGAATTCGCGATTAATGTGCAGGTCGGTACTCCAGCATTCAGCACCTACGCCAATTAGTCGTGATCGTGGTTCTGGTGGGCGTGAACCACCGTGCTTCTCGCATTCAATCTGGTGTTCAAGCTGCCATCGTATTTCGGCTAGGTTCCCGGTCAGTAGAGTTTCAGCAGCGAAACCTGCGTCTAGAAGTGGAGTATTGCCCGAAAGTCTTAGCGTAACAATGCGCTTGAGGGCTAGAAACGAACGTGGCAACTTCTCCAGAGCATTGGCACTTGCGTCAAGTACTTGGAGTTGTTGCAAGTCACCTAAAGCTTCGGGGAGTTCTCGCAGACGATTGAGCTTGACATCCACACTGATAAAACAATGTTAGATGGATGAACAGCGCTAGCAAAGTACATGACGTACTCAATGAGATTCTTCAGCTTTGTAAAGGATGGTGGCAGTGCTGACAGTCCATTCATGCCAAGTTTGACAGTCTCAAGTGCTTCAAGACCCTGTAACACGTCAGGAAGCGCCAGCAATTTGTTGTTCTCGGCTTCGAGTCGCTTCAAGCGCTTCAATTTACCCTGGTCATGCACAACTATGTCAGTTCCACGATATCACTCCCAAAACTCTACAAGAAGTTTCGTACCATTGAAGGTGGCAAGTCCAGAAGCTCGTTCCCGGACAGAACGAGTAAACGGAGGAAATCGACGTCGTCCCAGCGATCAAGTGCAGGTGGAAGTGTTGAAAAGTTCTCGCCCGTGCAGTGATTAACGAATTGCAGAGCGGTGGAAGTGTCTGATGCACTGGGTAAAATAATCTCCCAGCCTTCAGGATATCGATCTAGTACTGATCGATTGCCTTGATTTTGTGGTGGAACTTGGTTTCCGGGGAGTTGGAGCTTTGGAATACGCACCTGAAAACATTTGGGCTTTGCGCGGGTTACACGCTTTGATGCCAGGTGAAAATACACCGTATCGTGCGTGATCGGGTCCACCTCCAGACGCCACTGTTTGCGTTCAGCTTCACTTTCCTCTTCAGTTGGTTCTTTAGTTGGCTCGGTGTCTTCATCGTCTTGTGGATTCGCACCAGTATCTCGTTTTCGAGTGAGTTGTGGTCTAGTTGCAAGTGTTACTAGCCGATTTCCAGCTAGTGTGAGTGTCTGAAGTTTGTGCAGTGCCACAAGCCCGCAAGGGAGCAATTGGAAATGGTTGTAGCTCAAGTCGAGCGTAATGAGCCGTGTCAATACGTGCAAGTTTTGGATGTCATGCAAGCGATTACGACTAGCATCAAAAGTCTCGAGAGTATCTGGCAAATGGAGCGGTAGTGCATCGAGTTGATTCCCCGAGATATTCAGCACCCGAAGGTAGTGCAGTTCTCCTAGAGCACGAAATGGTAATCGTGCTAATGCATTTTCCTTAAAAATGAGCGTCTCAACTTCTGGAAATGCCTGGATAAAACTTTCGGGAATCTCACGGAGTGCGTTGCGAGAAACATTTACGGTTCGAATCAAGCGAGCAAATTGTAGTAACAGTGTCGTGAATATAGCAGGTCGTGGAATATGCACGAGCTCGAGTGACTTCAAGTCGAGTTCGTTGCGAGAAACATTTACGGTTCGAATCAAGCGAGCAAACTGCAGTAACAGTGTCGTGAATACAGCAGGTCGTGGAATATGCACGAGCTCGAGTGACTTCAAGTCGAGTTCCTGAGACCCATACGAACGTCGAACTGCATCTCGAACCTGAGTAGCGAGATTTTCACGATGAGCAGCTTCGCGCAGTTTCTTGTTGGTTACTGGTTTCGTCGGAGTCATGTCTTTTGTCTTTGCTTGCTCACGTTGACGCTCAATACGCACGTTCATCGTGTTGAGTGTGGGAATACCACAAGTTGCAAGTCTCATCTCGGCAAAATTGGCGGTGAATTTGCGGTCGTGTTGGTCCCGTTCGAAGGCTTCTTCCTGTGCAATTTGAAGCTGACGATGTCGCTCGTTGAGTGTCACCACTGTGGTTGCGGTGAATTTGCGGTCGTGTTGCTCTCGTTCGAAGGCTTCTTCCTGCGCAATTTGAAGCTGACGATGTCGCTCGTTGAGTGTCACCACTGTGGTTCGAGCAGCTTTGTAACTTTTTGCAGCAGTGTACTCACGCGCCATATCGATATGCGGTGGTTTGCGTTGGAATTCACGACCTCTATCACCCTTCAGGTCTTTCACAACAAGAGAAGAGCTGCCTTTATAGAGAATTCCATCTGCCATATCGATATGCGGTGGTTTGCGTTGGAATTCATGACGACCTCTATCACCCTTCAGGTCTTTCACAACAAGAGAAGAGATGCCTTTATAGAGAATTCCATCACCGTTGTCTTCAGCAGTTAGAGCTCGGGGATATCGACCAGCCATGGTCAATGGAGACGGTGGATCGATTTTCGGGCCCACATGGTACTTCGTAGCTGATATTGTCTTTAGCAGTTAGAGCTCGGGGATATCGACCAGCCATGGTCAACGGAGACGGTGGATCGATTTTCGGGCCCACATGGTACTTCGTAGCTGATAAAGTCTTGGAGAAATCCATTGTTTGCCACGCCAATGGAAGGTGGTGTAGCATTTACAGCTGCAAGACGACAAAATCGGCACAAATGGGATGCTACAGGGTTCATCCTCTATTTTTGATAGAGGGTTTTGCTGTTCATGGGTCGATTCTCAACACGATAGCCACTTTCGAGTTGTCCTAGTGCATTTGATTGCAGTTCTACCATGGAAAAGTACGTGAAAGTACGGAAGATTGGCCAGGGAAGTTTTGGGTCAGCGTATTTGGCAACAAGGAAGACGAGTCCTGCCGCAGATTCCAAGGACCAGAAGCAGCAGTTTGTGATCAAGGAAATTTTGCTGGACCCTCGTGACCAAGCTAATGCTCAACGTGAAGCTCGCCTGCTGGCAGCGCTGGACCACCCCAATATCATAGCTTGCAAAGAGAGCTTTTTACTCAAGCCACCGCCACCGAGTGCAGCATATGTAGGGCACCACCAGCAACGTAAGACGGTATTGTGCATCGTGACAGAATTTGCGGATGGCGGGGACTTGAGTCACGAGATAGAACGTCGTGCTCGTCGTCGCCAGTTCTTCGAGCCCGACGAGATACTGGGGCTTTTTGTGCAAGTTTGCCTCGCACTCAAGCATCTTCATGACCGTAAAATTCTTCATCGCGACGTGAAACCAGCTAATGTCTTCCTCACGAAATCGGGTGTGGTCAAGGTTGGAGATTTGGGCGTTGCTACAGTGCTGAGTCACACGTTAGCTTGTGCGGAGACTTCCATCGGCACGCCGTACTACACAGCGCCCGAGATATGTCTTGGTAAGCGCTACAATGCCAAAGCAGACGTATGGAGCCTTGGTTGTGTACTGTTCGAGATGGCTTCGTTCGAACACGTCTTCGATGGTCGAAGTCAACGTCAATTGTTTGAGAATATCGTGCGAGGTGCGACTCCGCCACTTCCACCTTGTGGCAGTCTCAACTCTATTAAACACGAGTTACAAGGTTTGATAAATGACATGCTACGAAAGGAGCCACGCGCACGTCCAAGCGTGAACCAAATCATCCGACGGCCTCTAGTCTTGGCGCGTATTCAAACCTTCTTGTCAGCTAGAGCATTAGCCTCTGAGTTGAATCACACAGTGCTGCATGGAGAAAACGTTTTTCGTAAGAAGACTGTCGTTGAAGACAAGGTTGGGTCTGACAGTCCACTAGTTCACCACGTACGAAATCCAGAGCCTGTTGCTCGAAGTCCGGCAGTAAATGCTTTCGTCAGGCCATCTCCTCAGAAACCTGAACAAAAGATTAAGGAAGCAGAACCTGTTGCCCGAAGTCCGAACGCTTTCATCAAACCAGCTTCTCGTGGGAAAGCGAGGGTGGGGTCTCTCCTCGGTGCTAGTCGAAAAGTTAAAGGTCTTCCTGCTGGCGCTTTCAGACGTAGTCGTTCTTTTCAAAAGCGAGATCAACCAGCTCGAGTCCCTTCTCGAATTTCTGCTGTTAACAATGCGAACGTCGCTAAACAGCGTGTGATACCTGCAAGAGGAAAGCGTTCTGCAGCACTAGCAGCACAAGCTAAGGCGAAGTTGAAAGCTCAAATCAAAGAAAATGAAGCTGCTGCCGCTGCTGTTGCTGCGCTTCCAGACCCACCAGCCATTCCGAACAAGATGAAGAAATTAGATGGAGCTCTCGGTGGAATTTCAGACCGTGTAGCTGCGTTCAATGCAAAGGCGAGTCTACTCATGTTTCCTTGGTATGTTCAATCAACTACTAACTCTTGTATATTCATTTTTGTGTAGTGGGCTGCCCAAAAAGAGGAGATAGTGAACAATCTACCACCTCCACCTCCTACAAAATCAATCGCGAAGAAAGGTGGCGTCGCCACAAAACTAAAAAAGTCTGCACGAGCATATCCGAAGCCTGTAGTCATTGGGAAATCCCCCAATGCGAGTAAACAAGTTCCTCCTCCAGCTCCGGTGGGAATTCGTCGTCAGCCGGCAAAACAGCGAACGCCATTATGGGCGCCTAAGGCACGAGCTCCTGCTGTCCGAGATAGCCAACCTTCGCTTCGTGAACGTCGCCTTGAGTTCCAGCGACAGAAGAAATCTGAAGCAGGTGATCAACCTAAGGCATCTCCACTGGATGACCCGATCATCTTAGTTCAACAACTACCAAACTTTAAGCCTCCACCAGCAGCTCCCATCGAAATCGAAGAGCCAACCGAGCAGGTTGCTGTGCTGCCTCCTCCAGCTCCATCGTCTCTCGGTTCTACATTACCCGAATGTGTAGACAAGAACGCTGTTGGCATGGGTGACTCGACAGGAGACGAAGACCATGAAGAAACATTGCTGCCGCCAATGTCAAACTTGGAGTTCGAGCGAATGGTTCTTCAACTAAAAAGTGCTGTTGAGTCGGACTTGACTATCAGTGACGAAGATGATGATGAAGACGAACAGGATGACCCAAATCTTCCCCCACCACCATATTCGCCTCCTGAAACTACACCTTCGTTGTCTTCGTTGTCGTTGGAAACGTTGAACATCTCGGTTTTGGAAAACGCAGCATTTCGCTCGGCACTACAAAAAAGTCTTCAACAGAACAAGGCGAATGATGCTGTTCCATCTACCAACGAACAAGTAAGTTTGAACGGCAATGATGAGTTAGTTGTGGATCCAGCGCATCAAGCCTCGCTTACCTGGATGCAAACCTACATCGCGTCCCTATTGTAGCCGAATAGCACTGCTACATGTATCAATTCCATAGTGGAAAACTCGCAACGACAATTCCAAACGTTTGGCTTTCTTTTTCTGGTACTTACAGCAACCAGTTTTTCGACACTTATCACATTCACATGTTTCTCTTTCTCTCCATAAGGCCACTTGCTTGCTTCCATCACCCGCATGTCAGCTCACGCAGAGATGTCGACGTCGCACGATGCGAAGCCTCCTCCAAGAAGTTCATCTTCAACAGCTACTAGGCACTGCACGAATCACTACACTCACTCAAAATAAAAACATACCATCATCACCACTCGGTTCCTTGTCGCCGTCTCGATTCCACGTTCCTCATTTGCACGATGGGTCTGGACGGTCCATCAATCCTGCTTACTGCTTGACCGGGTTCGCGGATAGGCGGTGCATCGACAGCGAACTTCCACCAGCAACGCGCATCTGCATGTGCACGAGTTGTTCGAGGCTAGCCGCAGGTGAAGCCTTGGCTGGCTTGGACTGAGCTCCACCAACCGCTGAGCGACCGGCGTTGGCACCAGCCTGCATACTTTCGGTAGCTGACGTGGATGTGATCGTCACACTGCGTCGACGCGGCACTGGCATCAGCTTCGAACGCTCCTGGTATTCCTCCGACAACACCTGCATCTTGCGTGCACCATCCAAGTTCAGCGGCGCACTCTCATCAAAGGCTTCCAACAAACCCATGGTAGCGCACATCGAGCGCAGGTGGAAGTAGTACTTGGCGTACGATACAGCCGACACACGGACATTGTACTCCACCGCACTCAGATACACAAGTTCCAGCTCATTAATCTGCTTTAGCGAAAGCTCAGGCCAAATCTTGGAAAAGTCAGCGTTGGTCATGCTCAAGTCATCCCAAACCTTAGAGGCCATCACCATGGAGCAAAAGACCAATCGACGCCAGTTCTCTCCACGGAGCTGCAGAAACCCACTTGTGGCCTTTAGGAGGCGCTCCACGTACACAAGACTCATAATGATGCACTCCGCCTCCATCTGAGCTCGAGATAGCACGTGCTTGATAAAAGAGGCAATTTGCGACAAGGTGGGAACCACATCCAACATAACATCATCGTCCTCCACTTCCACGAAGGTAGTTGCTTCGGCATCCAAATCATCCACAATAGACGTCAGACGTTGGCGGTCGCGGGCAGTCACAAACACGTCAAAGCGCGGGTCCGAGCGGATCGGGTCTTCCAATGCTTCCATCATGTGCGCGCGCAACACCGTCGCCACACACTGAATTGTCGCGTCTTGGTCCGGCGCGTTCATCGTTCCCATACGCAAATAAATGGAGTTGGTGCTGTTCGAACGACGTCGCAACGGGCGTGGCTTGTCAGAACGGGTAGCCGCGCCCTTGCTTCCAGGTGCCTTCTTGTTCATAAGAGCTGACGCTGAGCTTCCTCTTCCAGTTGCAACTCCCATCATCGGTGCCTGCAGTGACGGTCTTCCCTTACCATTAGCAGCCCTTACAGCACGAGCGTAAGCTTCCAAATCCGAGGCCCGGGGGACCAGAGCAGCCAGACGCACACGTTCCTGAATAGGCGATGGTACTGCAAGCGATGTGGACGCACTAAGTCCAACCTCATCCACATCAATGCCATCACTTCCCTTGCGAGACGAGTTCATCACAGGTGTTTCATACGACGACAGTGTCCTGAACAACGACGGCCGCTTCTGATATTCCGAGTCTCGCTCCATCGTGTCCGGCTCTTGCTGGGGTTGGTTTTCACCCGGACTCAAGTACGGCACGCCCATCCCTTCGGGAGTTGTCGGTAGCGACCGTGTGGAGCTCAAAATCATTTGACGAGCAGATCCTGGCAACGAGCGCGCAGATCCACTCGTGAACGAGTTGAAGCTGCTGCGAGCGCTGTTGCAACTGACGGTACTAGCAGACGATCGGGTGGAGAGGTGTGGAGACATCTCATGGGGCTTGTGCACTGCGTCCGGTGTGCTGTGGCTCGAGTTGGACGTCTCACTGTCACGGGTGTAGTATCCATCACGCAGCTTGAGACGAATGTTGTTCTCCATAACGGAGAAGAACTGTCGCTTCTCTCTCGTCTCGGCAGCAACGAGTTCGGCCGGTTTCTTCCACGTCGTCTCGCGGGTGATGGGGTGGTAGTAGTAGGGTTTCTTGGACTTGGGGTCTACCGCCACACGCCACGCCACAGGTTCCTGTGGAGCAGGCACGGAGCTGCGTACAGGAGCTGAAGTACGTACCGGCGCTTGAGCGCGTGTTGGAGCTGGCTTGCGTACAGGTTCGTTCCTCACTGGCGCCACATTGGCAGTAGAAGCAGCACGTGCTCGACTATTGCTGCGACTCTGATTATTGTTGCCTGTGTTCTGTCTGGTCCTGCAATTGCCGAGGACTGCAGCTTTGCTGTCAGGTCTCTGGCTGCGATGTCTGCTCCTGTCTCGAACCTCAAACGGTAGATCGTCCTGACTCATGGAGATCATAGCAGGACGACCAGCCAAGTCTTCGTCTCGTCCAAACACACGCTTCGCCATGTCCCGATGCATTCTCTGATTCTGAGTCTGAATCTGAGTCTGCGGTTTCTCTCGCTGTCGGGAACGCGGCTTGAGGTCTGGCTGTGGGGGGTACGCGGGTGCGTAGCCCATGTACCCCTGCTGCACCTGCTGCATCTGCACCCTGCGCGCGTAACTAGGGTCCTGCGTCATGTCCAATGAGCTGCTTCCTCCTCTGCTGCGGTGGCGCCGCGGGTTCGCGCTCTGCCCTGTTGTCGTCGTCATGTTCATGCGCAGAGGCGACGCCACACTGTTCATTTACGTAATTCGTCGCGTCGGGCGCTAAAACTGAGCAGCGAAATGTCCTCCGCGACTGCGACTGCGTCGATAGCGACGCTGGATGAGCCGATTACCTGGTACTTAGTAAGTAGCTGGCGTTCGTTCCTACTCGGCTGCCCTTCCTCCCACTACTCGCTCCTCGGGAGAAGAAGCCGCTTTGGCACGAGCGATTGGCCGGAGTCCGTAAAATGTCGCGTTTTGGGCTAATTCGCCCTAGCCCGACCTTTCCTATACAAATCCAGGTCGCACCGAATTTCTACTGACTTTTACTGCCAGACCAGAGCCACATACTGAGCGCAAGTCAGTGGCAGTTGGTGGCTAAAAACGTGATGATGCACGAGAGGCAATGGAAATGTACTGTTGAAAAGGGCGTTCGTATTCGCGTCTCTATAATAGTGTGTTGGCAACTAAAAGCCAATTCTCCAACATGGCCGTAAAAGCGAGTGACTTGACAACCTTGAGCTTCCTGGTCACCCCATCCTGAACCGAGTCATGGGCGACTTTAACGCCGAGATTCTCGTCACGGCGGAAAACAGCGGGCGATGGAGAAGCCAAGTGGGCCAGGCGATTGGCACCAAGAGATCGAGTCAGTGTGTGTAACCCACGTCTCAAGGACCCACTCGAGCCCGCACGCCATGCAACTTCAATGGCTCAGCACTGCCACCAATGTGTTCGGCTGAATCCCTGTCCAATTTTATCTCGAGAACGGGTGGCAAGCAGGAGATTCGCAGAGATCAGCATGAAAGTTTCAACGTTTGAAACTTTTCAAGTTCAAGACCTTCTTGAACCTTGTGTCTGCTCTCTGCTGAGACTTTGACTTGCATCGTTTGGATCTAGAGCTCTTCGACTTGGCACTTTTGCAACCGTGGAACTTTCACGACCGCTACACACTCACGTCAAGCGGCGAGGTGTCCATCTGGCCCCCTGGCATCTGGGTGGTCGACTGAGCTGTTATTACTGTGCCAAGTCACATTTGCAGGTAGATAAGTACATGTATGGCGATCGTCGCTATTGCTTTAGTTCTCGTGTGCATCAGTCATGCAGGCGACGGAAGTGTCGATCACCGAGACTGGTGATGGATCGGTCGAGGCAGACTGAAGTTATCGTAGACGGAGCAGGTGCTACACCTTTGACAAGTGTCGTAGCAGTTTTTTTACGATACGATGGGTTTACGACAACGATATATGTACTTCTGGGTACGAAGTATGAAGCAAATACACCGACGTTACAAGTACAACCAAGCGATTAATCACGTGAGTCAAATGGTTTGTGTCTTGTGTCTTTGTGTGGTGATTGCCGTTTCGGCATTTCGTTGAATTAGTGAGCGCTGCTGTCAACAAGTGTACAAGTGTACGATTGACAGATTTCATGAGATCGGCAACAAACGACATTACAATGTACTTGTAGATGGATTTCTAAATGCCCGCTAAACTCAACATTCAACATTACGACTGCATTTACTTGAAAGCCGTGGTCAGGTAGCCGTCGAAACGGAGGTCTTTATACAGACGGAAGGCACTGCAGTTCATCTAGACGAAGACTGCATTTAGTCACGACGGATGCGACGGAGAGTGCACTTCGGGTTGGTGCCGGTCGTCGGGGTCTCCGGAGCGGGAGTAGCTTCCTGTTGGTCAGTAGACGAACCCGTGCTAGGAGTTGAAGGCACAGACGGTGTTTCTGGGGATCCAGAACCTTGGGTATCATCACCGGATCCTTGTGTTTCGTCACCAGAACCCGTACTGGGAGTGGACGGCGTTGACGGAGAACCCGAACCTTGGGTGTCATCGCCGGAGCCTTGTGTTTCATCACCAGAACCCGTACTGGGAGTAGAAGGAGTCGATGGAGAACCAGAACCTTGGGTGTCATCGCCCGATCCTTGTGTTTCATCACCAGAACCCGTGCTGGGAGTGGAAGGAGTTGATGGAGAGCCCGAACCTTGCGTGTCATCACCGGATCCTTGTGTTTCATCACCAGAACCCGTACTGGGAGTGGAGGGTGTAGAAGGCGCAGACGGACTTGAGCCATCGTCCGAACCTTGAGTCTCGCTTGAGCCAGTGCTAGAAGTTGGAGTGCCAGTCGAACTGCCATCGGCCGACTGAGTAGGCGTAGTCGATCCACCCTTGCCGGTGTTGACAACAGCCGAGTACTTGGATACCTTCATGGACACGTCCGTGCCGACAAACGGCTCCGTACCACACTCAACCTTGATCAGGTACTGGCTGGTCTTGAAGCTCTGGCTTTTGGTCAGGTAGTTGAAGAACTCCATGAGATCGCCCTCGAAGTTCTCGACCTGCTTGGAGGCGACGAACGAGTACACCATCATCTGACCATTAGGTCCCTTGAAGACACTCCACTCGGTGCCTGCAATGGTGGTCGTGTCGATCGCCTTGCCAGTGCTGGAGATCGGACCGGCACCGCCGATGGCAGCGAGCCAAATCATGATCTCGAACTCCTTCTCGCCCTTTGCCGTCGAACTGGTGAACAGATCGTACGCCACATCGGCCACGACGTTGCCGCTGTACTTGACCGTGTACGACATGGTGGACGGAATGGATTTGACCTCGGTAAGAGGCACGGGGTCGAACTCAAGAGCCGCATTCGAGTAGGACTTGACCTCCTTGTCGCCACCCTGCCACGACCAGGTCGTGTGCCAGGACACGGTATCTCCGGATCCGCTGTCGAGTCCAGTACACTGCTTGCCGCCGCCGGTAGCTGCACTCTTTCCCCACAAGTTGTTGTAAATAATGTAGTTGCCCGACTTGGCCTGACCCCACTGGTCACAGAAGTCTGCAGCATTGGCCGCTGACATGGCCGCAGCAGTGAGAGCAGCAGCAAAGAAGACCTTCATGTTTGTCGAGTTGTTGCAATCCAAGCTGGCTGGTTAGAACTTGGCAAATCACGGAATGGAGAGCGAGTCGTTCTTGTGGGCGTGCGGTGGTCAACACTTGCCTATGTTTCCGAGCTTACCAGTGTTGCCTCGCTGTTCGTGAATTGTCACCATACACATCCAATGCTGTTAGCAAACGCTTCCTGCACGGCAGATGGGATCCGCTCGATGTGGCTCTGGCTGTTGAGCATATCCACAGCGTAAGCAAACTTTGGAACAGCGGAGACCATGCAAATGTCGAGTCAATTCGATTTGATTCGATTTTGTCAAACTGTGTAGCGTGAACTGAATTCTTTTTACGCGATGCCATTGGCCGAGCGAAGTTGAAGTCGTTTTATGTACGACGCATTATTCGGCGTTCGTAGACTTGTAATTCGCTCCAAAATTCGTTAAATGCCTTGGTGAAGGCAAAATGGCTGTAATTTACCAACAGTATTTTACCTACTTGTATAAAAGCAGCGACGACCGCTTGTTGACAGCATCTTTAGGAATTTGTGGCCTGGATACATTGGTGGACAACCTCGCACCCTTGGATTATGGTCCTCCCCGTCACCGATGGACTTCAAGGATTCAGGATTAATGCTCATCAGTATCCTGAATCGTTATCGAGGAAACGTCTCAGGGAGCAGGTGCTTTTACATAGTTACTGTAAAAACGACGAAGCCAAGTGTGACGTGCTCAAAAGATGAGTGTTCGTTACTCGCGCGCTCGAATCCTGAACCGTGTTGCACTCGACACGAGAATGCTTCTGCTTACTATGAATTTTTTACTACTGGTATGATAGACAATGCTGCCAGCGCCATGTGCGTACGACGTGATGGAGCATCAAATCGTGGTGAGGCAATCGATTTGGAATCGATAACTGTCAGCTACAGGAAAGGATCACTACGGTCGATACGTTTCCTTGAAACACCTCATATACGGACACTCGATGTCATCTGGTAGGTGATGGACTCCATTGCCGTACAATTTGACCGGGACATGTCGTTGGATGCCAATGCAACTCCACCGGTCATTATTTCGCTACATGTATTGTACATGTACTACGGTAGCTATAGTCGATAGCGTAAACTTCCATCATGCCATTTACCTCGCAGTAGATGTATTTAGATAAATCAATGGTGTTCGAAGCTCCACAAACGATTGAAATTTGCTTTTGTCATTGTGTGTAATTATGACGTTATCGAAGTGAGTGTAAGAATCGCTGACATACTCAAACTTACGCATACAATATTTTGCAAACAGTAATAATAACTTGCAAGCGTTACCGTAGTTACAGCGCTGGTTTGTATGCACTTGCTGCGGTGTTCGATGCATAGGTAAATTAGTGAGTGTCGTCACAACAGAGTGTTGTCTGTGATTTATTTTGTTTATTGTGGAACTCGCGTACCCTTTTCAGCTTAGAAAAACTAACACATGTACTACACTAGTGTAGCAAACCAATAATATTTAGGCTTGGACTCCACAAAAGCACAAGCATGTATTCAGTATTCTTGTAAAGACAACTGCATAGCGCGTTTCCGAACTCGTAAAGTATTGGGCAAAAACGACAATAAAACGCCAAGATATTCTACGAGGCTTGAAGGCTTCTGAGAAACGGCAAAATCGTCAAGACTGTAGTTACGCACGACGAACGCGACGGCTAGCACACATCTGCTTTGTAGTCGTCGACGTACTGGGAGTCGTGGTGGAGGAGGTGCTGCTTGTCGGGGCTGCAGTCTCCGAGCTAGTCGTTGAAGCGGTTGTTGTAGCACCGCTAGAAGTCGTACTGAAGGCAGATGCCGCAGTCGAATCCTGTTCGTTCCAGGCCGAACTCGTGCTAGACGTAGTAGTCTCTCCATTGACAGACGAAGTAGTGCTGGTAGTCGTGGTCTCTTCCGTGTTTGTTGCCGCTTCTCCACCGACTGACGACTCCGTGCTAACTGTTGAAGTCGCTGGAGCAGTAGTTTCTTCCTTGTCGTACGAGCTTGTACTCGAGGTGGATGGGGTAGATGTAGTGGTAGCGGTATCCGACTCGGTCGAAGAGCTGCTGGTAACAAGGGTCTTAGTCGAGACTGAAGTCGTTGAGGAACCCGACGTCGAAGTCGTTTTTGAGCTCGTTGAGGTCGAAGCACCAGCATTGACAACAGCCGAGAAGGATGACACCGTCAACGTCACGTCAGTGCCGGTGAATGGTTCCGTGCCGGCTTGAACAGTGTTCAGGTACTGACTGGAGGAGAAACTCTCATTGTCGATGAGGTAGGTGAAGAAGTCCAAGAGGTCACCAGAGAAGCTCTTAACCGTATCGGAGGCCACGAACGAATACACAGTGGTGTCACCGTTGGCACCGCTATATAGACTGAACTGGGTGTTCGCGATAGTGACCGTAGCAACCGCAGAACCCGTGCTCGAAATTGGACCAGCACCACCAAGAGCAGCGAGCCAAATCATGATCTCGAACTCATTGTCGCCGGTAGACGTGGAGCTAGTGAACAAATCGTACGAAACATCAGCGACAATGGTTCCGCTGTACTCGAGCGAGTAATCCAAGGTTGTGGGGATGGATGAGATGCTGGAGAGCTGCACGGCATCAAACTGAAGAGCAGCGTTGGCGTATGACTTGACATTGGACGAAGCGCCAGCCCACGTCCAGTTGGTGTGCCAAGCGACTGTCGACCCACTGCTGCTGTCCAGGCCGGTACACTGACTGCCCGAGGTGGCGTAACTCTCACCCCACAGGTTGTTGTAGATGATGTAGTCGTCCGTGGTGGCTGTTCCCCACTGATCGCAGAAGTCGGCGGCGTAAGCGACTGCCATCGCAGCAGCAGTCACTCCAGAAGCAGCGAACACCTTCATCGTACGATGTCTTGGTAATTGAGGTCGACTGCGCAGTGGTTAGTAGGAAAGCGGCAAATTGATGAATGGGCAGTCTTTCCGTCTACAATCTTCGTGGGTAGTGGAAATAGGTTGCATCATAAGATATTCACTGAATGATAACTTCCTCATCTTGGTTTCTTAGACATCAGCTGGGATACTTGTTGCAGTCACGTGGATCACTGCGTAAAGGATCTCCCATACAAAACTTGGTCTCCGTGACAGCTTGTCAAAACTGAAGTAGTTTCTGAACTCTTTTTGCGCGCTCTGATTGGCTGATTAGTTGATAAGTTGAAGTGGCGGGTCTCGTTGCTATGGCGCCGTCTCAGCAAGCGACTTGCAGACCAGGGCACATGGGAGTGATATAATCGACGGGTTAAACTGCATCGCGTTGCCACGTCGAAAGTAAGCTGATTTATTCATGCGATAGCGAATGCATCATTGTTGAGGATCGGCCAACAGAGTAAAGATGAGATATTGTTGCTTGGTTGGCAAACAATGGCGACCTCGGCGGGTCCCACCCCGTTATGTAGTATCGGACGCACACTATGTGGAGGGAAGATGTGTATGCTTGGTTAAAGTCTTCGTCAAAGCAAAGAGCCGCTGTATGTGTGTATTATCTGATTCCAAACTATGCTAGATTATTAAAACCAGTCTTAAAATACTGGTTGTGCTATTGATAAATACTGTCGTTGGTTTGATGCCCATAAACATTTATCCCTGTGCTCACGTAGAATTCATAGTAGGCCACAGGTGCAAAAAGTGTAATATTCGCGAATTATGCAACTGAGGTGTGGATACCTGTGTTATATCCGGGACAATTCGGCATGGCGCGAACGCCCCTGTTATAGTTGTATAGCCCCATATCTAGTCTATATCGCGATATTTACGAACAAAACCTTGTCTTTTTGAGTACGATTCATACAAATCAAAAATACTCAATAAATGTGTATCATTTCACATTCCTTGTGTCTAAATCTAGGAAGAGCTTGTTCTATCGAAAAAGCAAAGGTTGTGCGCAAAATATTAGCTGTGTCATTTGGAAATCTCTCAGGCCACAAGCCTCATCGACATAAGTAAGTTGCACCTCCTGATTATATATGCAAATCGGCGCGTTGACACCGCCGCTTATGTCTTATATCTTCCAGGAAATGGCGTCTTGCCCCTCACCGCAATCCACACCACCTTTAAAAATCGATTTTTATTAACATCTTGACTTCTGAATCGGTATCGTGGAGTGTTGGGCTGAGATTTGTATCGAGACACAAAATTATAAGAAATAACCATCATACTGCGATGTTACAAGTTCCATTTCGGCAAAAAGGCATAGTTAGCGATGTATTCGTGTTTCACAGAATTTTTTGCAAAAATGAGCACCATATACGAAGACACACTTTTTGCGATTGTTACCTAGTGAAAAGGGCATAATAATATTATGTCCTTTTCCCACATATTATGTGTTGATCCTGGTTTTTTATACCTTTGTGTATTGGAATCGTGGCTTACCACCTTTCGTCATGGTTGCATTTACCGTAACCAGTTAGTCCATACATAACTCGAGGATACGAGCATCTCCATTGGTGACGAACTAATAAGTTTGTGAATAGATTGGCTAATTGTAAAGATTACTACAACTTTAGTACTACTAGCGGAGAACCTCCGCGGCGGAAGATTTTGTAGTTAGTCGTAGCTGTGGGCAACCTGCCTCCGCTTCGCTCTGGCGGGGTGTTTACAATTACAATTTATTAATACAAATTGTGGAAGTACAATCTTGTTGAAGTTATAGATATGCCGCTTGATGTAATACTACAGTAGTATCTACGAAGTAGGAACAATCTTTACTTTTGCACATCAAACAATTTATTGAGAAGAGCATATCCATAAGGCCCTACTACATGTACTACTAATACGTAGTATCATTCTTGCTTTAAAAGCACATATAAACTGCACTAGATACACACTCATTGCGCGTCAGAGAGCTTATCGTCACACCTTTCGAAGGACCCCACCTTTTGGGGTAGCTAGCTTTGTGCAGGCTGATCCAACTTCACGCATCGACTCATTAAATCCTCCTTTAAGCACGGAGACGGCGACGGCAGCTGGAAGGAGCCGAAGGCGTCGATGGTATCGATGGTGTACTTCCGCCGTTGGATCCACCAGGCATTGTCTCGCCGGAACCGCCAGGCATTGTCTCGCCGGAACCTCCAGGCATTGTCTCGCCGGAACCTCCAGGCATTGTCTCGCCGGAACCTCCAGGCATTGTCTCACCGGAACCGCCAGGCATTGTCTCGCCGGAACCTCCAGGCATTGTCTCGCCGGAACCGCCAGGCATTGTCTCGCCGGAACCGCCAGGCATTGTCTCGCCGGAACCGCCAGGTGTTGTCTCGCTGGAACCCCCGGTCGATGTTTCAGTCTCACCAGAGCCACCAGGAGTTGTTTCTCCCGATCCTCCTGGGGTTGTTTCACCCGAGCCGCCTGGAGTTGTTTCGCCCGAGCCTCCTGGAGTTGTTTCGCCCGAGCCTTCTGGAGTTGTTTCGCCCGAGCCGCCTGGAATTGTTTCTTCGGGGCCTCCTGGGGTAGTTACTCCCGAGTCTCCTGGAGTTGTTTCACCCGAGCCGCCTGGAGTTGTCTCGCCTGAGCCTCCTTGAGTTGTGTCACCCGTATCAGCTGAGCCAGTAGTTCCAGTAATACCCGAGCCACCATCGGCATACACCATTGTCGGTGGCTGTGTCAACGGGGTCTGCATGCTGTTGCCCATCGAGTCGGCTGAAATTGTAGCCGCAGCAGCGGCAATAAGAGCAACAGCAAAGAAAACCTTCATATCGGTTGGAGAAGTTCGTCTGGGTGTGTACCAGAAAGCAAGTTGTAGAATGAGATGTAGAACAACAGCGTCAGAATTCGACTCGGTCGCGTTCAACAACGACTGCTCATCACACACCAATATCTTGCTCGTCTTCAAAGTGTCCCAAGCCGCGTTTCCAGCGCATCAGCTGGGATTTAGTTTGCAAATAGCGTCCATCCAGTTCAAACGTACAATTCGGCTGTCCAACATGGAACCCAACAAGTATTTTAATAATGCATGTACCTAAAGTATCTGTCTAGGGACGTCAAGTATTTTTAAAGTACTAAACAACGACTGCATGACTGGAATGGAAATGTGAAAATCATGATCCGTTAGTATTATTGGCGTAGATAAATCGAAAGCCCTCTTTTCCCTTTCTATTATTTTATTGTTAAAATACCGAAGAACGACGTGTTGCGAAATTTATCTTCTGCTTGTCACTGTTGTTTACCGGTGTGCTTGAGGGGGGCAGCAAGATTTGCGTACTGTGTACATGATATTTTTGGCCTCGATCTCGACGCACGAGCCCTTCAATTATATGAAAATGGCGCGCCAACCCTGTTCACTAGCATGCAAGTTTGTTTATTGGACGAGATAAGCGTGTCTTCGCTAACCATGATCCAGAAATTCACTTTCAATTGGACGCTCCAATCTGAATGAAGATGTCGATCTAAGCTTTGCCAAGATGTGTAAAGCGTTTTTGTGTACGAATCGCGTGCCATCCACACGACGCCGTGCGACACCAATTAGTACTTGTCTGCGTCGAACACAGCTTTCACAACGTGTCGAGGTTCTTGCTGTCGGACCAAATGTTCCGATTGCTACATGTAACACTGAATGTTCATTATTTTAGGGTGAAATCGTTGTGTATTACATGTATAATGAATTTGTAGTTGTGTGCCACAATGGCTCTAAGCTTACTCAAGCGGTGTAGAGATATTTTTATCGTCGCTGACCTATGTTGTAGCGCGAACCTACGCTTATCTCTTTTACCCGGCATTAATTATTTTAATAAAACAATTAACTGATAGTAACCTTGTCTGAGTTTCTCAGTGGTTGATCTGCATATCGTGTGAGTCAGGTGTTGGAAAGGCTGATACATGTACCATGCGCTTGTCATTACTTTGAGGGTTCTGATTGAACCACGGATAGACCCCTTCGATGAAGCGATATCCTTCTCGAAAGACCATGAAAGAGTCAAAACAAGATGTGTACAATTTGCCACCTCGCTTCCAAAATTTACCACGGTGTTGTAAGACCAAAAATGATAGTAAACAGTGACGAGATAAACCTTATACAGTGTATGCGCTGTATTAGGGAGAAGAAGACGAAGGGATCCTCCTTGGAATAGGTGTTTGGCGAGGAAACACCTCGTCTCGTAGTTCCAAATTGTATTCATAGAGAAGTAATTTGTGTTTGACATGACACCGCATCGAGATAAACGGGCTAGTCTGTCAGTCTCGCTCTTCTCCGAGTGCGTTGCACTGTCATGTACGGTAGTCACTACCGTACATGTGTATGTACACTACAGTGTACTTTTAATAATGTACTGGTAGGTGACAGTTTATAGGCAACAGTTAAATACCGCAGTACACTTAACTGAATGACGCGTTACACCAGTATCACATCGGCTGCCTGAATACACTGAGCTCAAACTCAGTACCGGTAATAGAACAGCAGCTCTCCACCAGTATACCATGAAAGGGCACCATCATACGATCAATTTTGCACGTCGTTGGAGTGATACTGAAACTAGTTTCTATTTTAATAAAATAGTAATACCGGAGTACCGTATTTTATTCTCTCACATAGAAATGTAGGTATCAACACAAATACACTTGAAGTTTGTATAGATCTGTAGATTTCGAATAAAGTGAAGTAATCACACTTCATAACGCTACTTCTTGTTTAACATAGGTTTTGTGTGGCCATCGAACAGTTCTTGCATCAACAGCCACCTCTTCCACCATGTCCCGCGCCGTCTCCGTCTTCTACGGTTCGCAGACTGGTTGCGCCGAGTCCATTGCTCAGGTTTGAACTTTATTCTTCACAAAATTACACCAGCAATGAACAGTTATTAATCCGTTTATATCGTTGTGTGTTCCAGCGAATTTATGATGAAGCACTTGAAAAACAATTGGACGCGGAGCTGCACCCGCTCAACGAGTTCCAGAAAGTGAGTTGCTGCATTGCCGTACATTGCTAGAAATTATTGGTCTTTAACGGTTGATTGTCCGTCCACAGAGCAAAGTGGAGACCCGCGATGGTCATTTCGTGGTCATTGTGTGCTCCACGACAGGCAACGGCGACCCACCTGATAACTGCGGCAAATTCTGGCGCTATGTGAAGCGTCGTACGCAGCCGGAGGATATGCTGGCCAAGTTGCGGTATACGGTGCTAGGACTCGGAGACACCAACTATGACAAGTTTTGGTGAGTTGGAAAGAAGTGCTGAATTGACAGAGTGGAAATTAACCGTACATGGGGTGACACAGTTTCATGGGCAAAAGCATCGAAAAGCGCATGCGGGAACTGGGAGCTCAGAGCTTCTACGAGTTTGGTACGTCTATGTGATTCTGCGGTCGTTGGATGAAAGGTGAATTCTAACGATGGAGTTCTTTTCTGGATGGTTTAGGTGCTGCCGACGAAGCAATGGGACTTGAGGACAGCGTGGAGCCGTGGTTAAATGGTCTTTGGGAGGCATTTGATGAGGCTACTGGAGGTACGACGGGGTCTGCTACCTCAAATTTGAGCGAGGTGGGCAGTGTAGACAACGGCAATGCCAAGGACTCTATTCCGACAGACAAGCAATCAAGTGTGCTCACCACTGTCGATACATCTTACCTTTTGGAAAATCTTATCTCGTACGAGAAGATGTTTGGTCCTTTCGACACACCGACGGAGACTCCGGAAGACCTTCCTCGCCTGCAGTCTGCGCTACTGAGTGTAAATTTCCTGAATGATGAAGAAATTCCACAGGAAACTGGCATTGCATCGACCACCGATGAACCTGACAAGGAGTTTAGCTCAACCGACCCGTTTGTCGCTAAAATAATTGGTGCTGAATATCTGACAGCGCCACACACAGAGAGGAAAGTTCTTCGTCTTGACATCGATACCAATGGTTCCGACATCCAGTACGTACCTGGAGACTCGATTGGTATCAAGTGTCCAAATCGGGCAGAAGATGTGGATGCGCTTCTGGCATGTCTGGGCATTAATGGAGATAAGGTTTTCTTCGCGGAACCAGTTGGTGCCACAAATGGGCGTGTTGCAAAGAGAAAAAACACATCGATCCATTTTCCTTCGCCGTGCAGTGTCCGTGATGTCTTCCGGCATCATACGGAGATTCTGAGTTCGCCGAAGAAAGCAGCAGTGCGTGCTCTCGCAACGTATTGCTCAGATGAAGAAGAACGTGCTCGTATGTTGCTGCTGAGTAGCAAGACCGGCGCAGACAAGTACAAGGTAAGAACATGCAGCACAGTACGCAAGTCATATTGTTCTGAAAGTGTTCTCTGTTATGAATGATGTGATTCACAGACCTTCATCACGGATCAGCACCTCAACTTTGTCGAACTCCTTCATCTGTTCCCGTCCTGCAAACCTCCGCTAGACCATTTACTGACTTTGGTGCCGCAGTTGATGCCGCGGTATTACTCGATTGCAACGTCGCCGTTGTTGGATCCCACTCGACTATCCGTGGCGTTCACTGTGGTTGATCACTTTGTTGGGGATAATGGCCTTCGTCGTCGCGGACTGTGCACGAACTGGTTGGCCAAGATTTGTCAGCCGTTGGTTGCTGGTGGCACAGATGCTATCAAGGTTCCTATCTTTCTACGTAGCACGCAGGACTTCCATCTCCCAGAAAATATTCAGGCACCGATGGTGCTTATTGGACCAGGTACTGGTGTAGCTCCATTCATGGGTTTCCTGCAGCATCGTCATCACGAAACCAAGGATTCTTCCTCTCGTGGGGATACACACTTGTTCTTTGGATGCCGTCGTCAGAGTGAAGACTGGTTGTTCAAGGAGCAAATGCAGGAATACGTCTCTAACGGTACGCTCACCCAGTTATTCACTGCATTTTCGCGCGATCAGGATGAGAAGTACTACGTCCAGCACGACATGCGCAACAATGGAAAACTGGTGGCTGAGCTATTGCTAGGATCGGATGGCTACTTGTTCGTCTGTGGTGATGGCATGGCAATGGCGAAAGATGTTCACGCAGCTCTGGTGGGCATTCTGACGGTAAACGCTGGATTGTCGCCCGAGGACGCTGAGCTAAAGTTGCGGGAGTTGTCAATGCAGCACCGCTACGTTCGGGATATTTGGTGATCACTTCATCAGATACTTAAAGGAAAGTCGAGCATCTTGCTTTGACTACACAGTTTGCATGATCTCCTCCGTCAGTTAACAATTTACTTTCATTCAGTCTGAAGCGACTCAACCAACAAGAACTTGTCAACGACGCAAGTGATAATGCAAACTTTTGATTGTTGAACACTTGAAATTGTGCTCTCATCACCTTCGTCCATAGTTCTGTACTAACCTTACTAAGACAACCGTTCACTTCGAAATTGTACGCAATTATAATGAATCACTACGTACTATCATTTTCTAACAAAAATTTCCAAGCAAAAATATGTTAATTAGAGCGAAATAAACTCTCCCTCACGAAGAAAGGAACACCTAAGGCCTACTTAGTAGACGCTTACGTGCGCTCGCCACGGATGCGTCGGGCGAGCTGGATGTCCTTGGGCATGATGGTCACTCGCTTGGCGTGGATGGCGCACAAGTTGGTGTCCTCGAAGAGACCCACGAGGTAGGCCTCGGACGCCTCCTGCAGCGCCAGAATGGCCGTGCTCTGGAAGCGCAGGTCCGTCTTGTAGTCCTGCGCGATCTCGCGCACCAGGCGCTGGAACGGCAGCTTGCGGATCAGCAGGTCCGTCGACTTCTGGTACTTGCGGATCTCACGCAGAGCCACCGTACCCGGACGGTAGCGGTGCGGCTTCTTGACGCCACCGGCAGTGGGCGCCGACTTGCGGGCGGCCTTGGTGGCCAGCTGCTTGCGCGGGGCCTTGCCACCGGTCGACTTGCGGGCGGTCTGCTTGGTACGAGCCATCTTTCAGGGGTTTTGACTGGGGCTGGAAGGTGCTGCTGCTGATGCTGCTGCTGGTTCTTCTTGGCTGGAGCTTGGAAAAGCGGAAATGAATCGACGGCAAAGGAACGAGAAGGAAAAACTGGCGGGTGTCGCGGCCGCTGGACCCAGGTATACACAACGCAAGTGGTTTGGTAAAGATGGTTGCAACCAGGGGAGATGACGCCTTTCGACCGGTGGCGCACAGCTTCGCGATTGTACTTGGAAATTGTATGACGAGCGTCCGGGGAGAAGTTCGCGCGCGGCGGGGCGACGTCTGCGCCCACCATACTCAACCCAAGCTTTTTTCGTCCTTCGTGTCTCTGGCCACTCGCTGCGGACTGGCTCCCCCATCCCAGGTCGCCAGGCGTCAGGAGCGAAATATCTTGGAGTTTGTATGGCCCCACAGACCCCGCCGGCTGATCCAAAAGCTGCATTCAAAAATCCGAGAGGGGGCGTCGCCTTTGACTTGCTTAAAGTATGCAAGCGCCACCGTCGTTACGAGCGCTCTCTCGCCAATCACAGGCCAAGCCCTTCCCCCGATATGCACACGGGAAAGGCCACTCTCACTTGGTTCAAGTCTCCGCTTGACCCTGTACTGGCCCAGTATTACTGGCACGTGGGCAGCTCCGGCGTTGAATCACGGGAGCCAGTCAGCTTGTATATACATGTATAGCGTGCTCATCGTGGCTGCATAGGAGGTAGTGTTTCCTGCTGCTGTAATGCGCTGCACACGCGTCCACAGTTACAACAGACCACGAATTGGGGTGGAGAAATTGCGGGCACAAAGCAAAAACGGCGACAAAGTAGGGGAACTGGTCCTGTAAATCAGGTCTCGAAT
>NBNE01000371.1:0-24499 GCA_002215365.1 Phytophthora megakarya
CATACAAATTCCTGTTTCCATGAGAAATTCCAAATCACTTCGTGTCATTACAGCAACTCAAGCGTTAGCAGTGACGAAAGCTACTCCGATGCATTTGGGAATTTATCCGATTCCAGTGAAACAGGAAACGCCAGAGAAAACAGAATTGCCAAAATTGGTTATGCATGCACAGACATTAGTGGAGAATCAGTTGCTGCTGAGGAGAACAGTGAGTGCAGTGATAACGAATAAAGGAGAGCTAAATGACTAGCGACCATCTCATTTATTTGTTTTCGTCATCGTAAATTATTCATGCATATCGAACGCTTCGTAAAAAGCTGCAGCAACTCAGCATCGTGCTTGGTAATTTCCCTAGTCAGTAGGAGCGGTCGGCTCAGCCGTTGGAAAGGCTTCGCCACGAGGGCTTGAAATCATTTCACCGTTTGCAGCATCACGGCCTTCTTCTTGTTCTCCATCTGAGCCATCTGAAGCTGCATCTGCTTGTCATGAGTGGCTCGCTCTTGACGTTCTTGATGACGTGTTTCTGTGTAGCCGTCGTTGAGCTCTTTTAGAAAAGCTATATCTTTAGGCGCAGAATCTTTTTATTGTGGGGGAGTTCGACACTGACAGCGTCATCGCCAATTGCAGCGCCACCAATCCGATCAACCTCCTCCATCTTGCTCTTACTATTCGCATGCTCAGCTTTTTCTGCGTCTTAACTCTCTTTCAATCCAACGTATTGTGTCATCAGCTTCTCCAATTCTTTTCGTCGGTGTCCTTTTGTGGTTCTTGGCCTAACATTCATTGAAACACTGATTAGAAATATTATACAACAAATGAAACCCAGAATATACCTGTGCGAGCACGGTCTCCTTTGAGCTCTTTCTTGTACGCTTTTCAAGTTTGTTAATTTGCTTGTGAAGGCTGTCCGGGTTTACTTTGCCCCCTATCACTGTTGTTAAAACGTCCGTGATCTTTACCCTGCACTCGGCTTTGGATTCTTTGTTGCTGCGTTTAAAAATCCCACAATTACCCAACACTTCATGCATCACCAGGCAATCTTCTTTTGGTTTGTAATGGATGATAGTTTTCTGGCACGGCGCAGGCAGCATCATCAGCGCTTACAACATCTTTGTCACTGCCATCAGCTTGTTCCTCCACTGCCGTGGTTTGAACGGTTTCCTTCTTTGATGACGGGCCGCCGATATTTGTCACGGCAGGCTTAGTCGGCTGCTTCTTCTTGGGATGTCATTTACCTATGGATGGATCCGACAATGCCACGGATTTGGTCATCGTTGTGGTTAATGTTGGGTTCGCCTTCGTAGAGTGACAAAACGACGCCTTTAACACGCTCGACGTGTATACGAATGTAGTGGCTTGTGTAGGCGGTGCTGAGTCGTACATGTCACGTCAACGACCGCATTCGCAACCTGAGCGGCAACTCTGCTGCCTGCATCACTCTCAAATACATTGTTGTCGCCAGCTGCCTTAGATGCAGGCTTGGCCACCTGGGCATGTGGTGCGGTTCCTTCGATTTGGACCTTTGGCGTCGACCGAGCGAGTCCCGGACGCTTTCATGTGTTGCTGCGGCGCTTGTGGGTCACCGCTATTCAATGCGGCGTCAAGATGACCTCGTGTCTTCTTTCTTTGTGAAAGGGAACTTGTGAACCTCTTCGATTTGCTGGATACTGCCGTCGCAAATTTGGCGGGATGTACATGTTTCAGACCATGTTCCACTGTACTAGCGGAGGTCTTCGTGAGGCCAGTGGAATAGAGTTTTGAACTAAGAAAGACGCATTTACTGTTATTCTCTTCGTAAGTACGATAATTAGTTCTAAAACTTTCACGTTAGTCCATGATCTAAAGTTCTCTAATGTCACAATGGTGCTGTACAAGCTGAATGTGGGCTTAAAACTCTGAACCCGGATCTCTGCGATTTGTATCCCGAACTCTGGAACATGAGTCAAATCTCTAATTCGTATTTCAAGAATCTTTGAAATCGGACACCAGGAGTCCTAAACAAGATGGAATACGAATGTATTTGGAGTTATTATGTCTTTCACGGATGTATATAACGATTAATACACCAAGAGTTCCGAGTTCAAGCATGTTGCAATAAGGTACCAAGCCAATTCGAGTCACAAAGAGCTCAAAACGCTGAAACATAATTATGTTCCGGAGTCTGAGGCTTATCCTAAGAGATATCGCGATCAAGTGACGACATGGTACCTCGACGTGAGGTACCACACGTGCGTTTTGAGGACGCCAAGTGGATGCATGGTGAAAACGAGTGAAATAAGGTTCAACTCTGATGAGAGTACACTAGGTATGATGAAGACAAGATATTTGCTCGGGATAAGCAAACATGGAACATAGAATACCAAAGAATGGTTAGGAGTAGGCAGGAAAGACAACCAGACAGGGTTTTACCTTGGGAAGCATAAGTGACTTCTTAAGTTCCGCAGGACCAACACTTTATGTGTTGTGTGAGGATCTCCGAATTATTTGAGTCCAACTTCTGGTGGGGATCGTGGTCGACGGTACTTTGAGTTGGTCCATGGTACGTGAACGGGAAGAGTATGTACCTATTTCATGTTAACGATTGCTCTCTAAGGGTTGATAGCCCCCTAGCGTTTGTATTTGACCGCCTGTTTCAGAGATTGTGTATTGACTTAGTATTTCTCTCAATTGAGAGGGTGGTACGCGTCATTGTGGAAGCGTCTAAAACTGGCCAGTGTTTGTGTCGTAGTTCCGAGTAAGACTGGTGAAAGACCCACCGCTCAAGGTTCTAAAAGAATAAATAGCGGCTGTATATTTGTATATCCAGAGCTATCTGTATTGTATTTGGTTATCTAATTAAACAAAGTGTGTTTTGGGGTTTTGGCGTCAGTCATTGTGGTGAATTGAGAGAAGTGAGTCACACGCTAACGCACTAATCGCCTACATACTATCATAGAAAAGGTCGAGGCCAAAGTCCAAGTTTCAGTAATTCGAATATTCAGTGATTAGCACAAGGGACACACGCTAAACTCCGAGAACTAGCCGGATCTCAGTGTTCTGGCCCTCGGAGCCTCTGAGACATCCATCTCTCAGACACTCCGGGCAAGCACTATACACCAAGTGGTAAAAGTTTCACCGACTCCATCCCACTACGTATATGCTTGTTTGGTGCTTCTATGTCTACATTTACGCCAACCAAGACTCAAATTTAAGGTGAGGGGGAGAAAAGCGTTGACCCCTTCGACGGTGAAGCGACGCGTTCTTCTATATCCAATATGATACAGGGTTATACGCAAAAGCTTGCGTCAAGGTGCGCTCGAATTTGCCACTAACGTATGTTCAGTCTTTTAATCGCATTCATATACAGACAGGAGTTAATGGTTATTGTTTTTAGTGTGTCCTTATGGGTATCCCAAATGCCCCTACTGGGATTTGTCAAGCAATTTGCACCGGCAAAGTATTCTAAAAGGTGCCAACTTAGATATTCCTGTGCTGAATGCTTGATATTCCATCTAACGTAATGTGTGATCACTTTTGCAGATGTCAATGTTACCCCCTAGAACCTTCGTCGGAACTCCAGTATTAACTAAGAACCCGTCCCCATAGGAATATATATGATGTTGCTAATACGGTCACTGAAACAAATGCTGACTTGAATTGTCTAAATTTTGTGAATAAGGCTGACATGAGAGGTGATGCGGACGGGAAGGTATGGCGGTGTGTAGAAAACCTAATATGGACGCCTGCTTATCAACTAAACCTGACGCGAATAGTTGCTAATGCTGATACGAACGCCTGCGCTCCCTTGAATGGGTTTAGGGGAGCTTCTTATCGCAGGGACAAATACTTGTCGGAAGTAGCGGGAAATATCAAAGGTGAAGCATTCCAGTAAAGCCACTGACGAATATTCTGACTCTTCCTCCGGGGTAGACTTTCCCGAAACTCCCACATCTGCAGCCAAGATGTCACATTGCGGAGCTAAGTCTTCCAATTCGGGCAGCATACCTAGTTGATCTCATAACTGAGACATCAGCTCACTTCCTTCATGAATGTAAAGGGGGCTCCAAATCAAGCTCTTCTACAAAGACCCTCATGCACCGCTCACATTCCAAATGAAGTTTTTTCAACGGAGTGTCCACTCCATCTGGAGGCGACATGGGATGCGGCGATGCAACTCGGTCTTCTCGTCGGGTACAAGGGCTGTCTCCGCCCGAGCAGAAGTTGCTCCAAGAAGTTGAAGTGATCGTCGAAAGAAGAACGCGGCGACTAGTGTAGCGAAGCCGAGGGCAGTTGAGGAGGAGAAGTCGACGGCTCAAGAAGGAACGACATCCGAGTGTTTCGCCGGAATAATGCGCACAAAGTGTCTCCGGACGACGAAGGTGTTCGTCCCGAGGAGAGCCAAATTGATGACTCCGCGCTGTCCGACTCAGTACTGAGTCCGAATGGAGAGGGTGAGTCCGTCTAGGAGGAGCCCGTTCAGGCGTCTGTGGGAGGCGTCGTCAAGGTTGAGCCCCCGGTTGGAGATCGAGTTTCGGACTCTCTCCAACAGGACGAAGAAGTCGAAGTTCTGGAAATGACGTTGGCTGTCAAGGAAGAACGCCTACAGGTGACCGTTGTCGAAGACGATGTGCTCGAAGAGTCGAGTCCGGGTTCTCACCGTCGAGTCCGGGTTCTCGCCCAGAAGTATCTTTCGGTCTGCAAGAGAAATTGGGAGCTGCAAACAGGACGGAGTCTCACGGCTCTGTCGGGACGGAAGTTCCAGTATCTGGGACGAGCGACACTGACGAGGCTGAATCCCGAATGAGGACTTCCGTCGCAGACCAAGTTCGCCGTTGGGAAGAAGTTCCGTCTGGAAGAACGTTGCCTCCGAACGTAAAGTTTACTTGGGTCAACTGTGTTCCCGATTCCAAGTTCTTATATGACGCTGCCGTGAATACGTTGAAGTACTTGCTGCGTTGGACGCCTATGGCGAATCAAGCTGAAGCGTGGGTTTCGAAACTGCAACCAAAACCTAATAAGTTTGGAATGACTCGCGACCTGGCTGGATTGATGGTTCCGATCGGGGAACTCTCTCCCTTGGAAATCACTGCCATTCTCCAGACGCTCCTAACCGAAGCTGGTTTCGAGTTGCCCAACTTGATCCCTGGATGGTCTCGAACGGCGAACGGCTAACGTAGATTCTGACCTAGTCCGAACGGTAGCCGCGGAAGCGCAGCGGCTTTTGGAAGTGGAGCTCATCGAATGGAGACAACTCATTTCCGAAGGTCAGTGTCATATACTGTCTGAAGGAGAGAATTTAATGAGATGGAAGTTGAGTTGGGACAACCCTCTCCGGACGGAGAGTCGGATGACATGCATGCTGAAGATCGAGACGATGACTTGTTAATGGATGTTAGCGTCGCTGAACTACTGGGACGCAGGTTCGTTTATCAAGTTCGGGTGTCCGGGCTCCGAAAGTCGAGAAGTCCAACCGGTTCGTCCGCTGGTGAACCCCATCCAATACGTCTGCAATATAACCCACCTCGTCCGGAGCAGTCGTCAATTACATCGGTATCTGCTTTGGAATCGTTCCCTGCGTTCGAAGCCGCAAGCCGAAGTCTGGTTCCCAGCGACCAGCCGTTCTCATCCCGAAGCTCGTCGCTCCGACTGAACTCTGTCTCCGACTCGAGTGTGTTTGGCCCGTCCGGAGGCTCAGATGAGTCGTTACCAAGCGAAACTTCTGGATCCGGAACGTCCTGTGACAGTTACTCAGGATCACCTAGATGGTCTTTGGAACATGAAAGATCACACATGCCCTACTCCGTTTCGTACGCGTTGACCGCCCGGAAGGCTATGGCTGGCTACTACGTCACCCGAACGGTACTACACCCACTTCCGCCGGTAGTTGATCAGGACGATGTTGGTATGGCGGACTAGGATCACTCTGCCAACCGGAGTCGTGTATCGAGAGTACCGTCCGAGGAACAACTAAGTCTGGAGAAAGCTATTCCAAAAGAGAAACCAAGTGTGGTCGAGAGTGACCAGAAGTCGGTCTATTCCAGAGGGCGAACGTCGTGAGCGAGATCTCCATGTGAACATTCTGGCCATTCGGAAAGATCGTACCAGTCGAGGTACTCGGATCACTCTATGGCATCCGCTCGGTCCACCTCAACTGAAATCGCTCTGAACGCCATGACCCAAGTTCAAGAATGTATCTTGAATGTGGAGTTCAAACAACAGACGACCACCATTAGGCTACAGACAGAGTTTGAAGCGATGTTGGCTCAACACGAAGCGGAACTTGTCCGAGGGAAAGGGGAAGCGGCTAAACGGGAACAACATCTGGGGGAAACAAAACTTCGGATGGTGCAACAGTCTCGAACGCGGAGCATGTCGGAATATCGGAATTCATCCAAAAGTCAGAGCCAACGTCCAAGCTGGAAACGGTTGTGGATCCCTGTTGTTCGTGTCTGCAGTACCGTGTACAAGCAGCGTACTCGTGGTCAGTCACCAGGCGTGGCGATCGCTAGACACGCAAGGATTTCTGCTTCTTGGACGTCACGGCAAGGTCAAGTAGGATGCGTGTACGAAGTAGGTCTGTCTGTATATCAAGCTCACTCGAGAATTTGCATTCAAGGCCTCAAACCCGAGTTTTCTACAGGTTAACCGCCGCACTCGCTCATGGGGATGAGCACACGTGGAAGAACGACGGCAGCAGCAAATGTCGCAGCGCAAGCTAACCCTGTATCGCCCACAGTGCAAGCTAACCCTGCACCGCCCGTAGTGCGAGTCCACGCCGCACAGCCCGCGGCGCTAGCAAATCCCGCGCCACCCACCGTGCAACTCAACAATGCGCCCCCAGTTGCCGCGCAAGACCAACCCCAGTGATTTTTGCAGGGCTGGACCCTGCTCTCATGGCCCAGATCACTAGCGTAGGCCCTGCGCTTGCAGCTTTGGCTGCTGCATTTGGAGCAAACCGCGTTATCGGCGGGAGTAACACTCGCAGCAACAGGCTGAACAAGAACCGAATGGAGACCCTGATCCCGATGGCGATGCAGACGCGACCCAAGCCGCTGAGCCCGGAAAGCGTCCTGACAAGATTGACCTACGCAACATCAAGGTTAAATGATTTGACGGCACTGTAGCGTCTGGAAGCTTCGACGCCAAGGCTCGCGGGTTATGCGAGGAGCTAGATGAGCAGATCGACGACGCTCAAGCGCTTGCTGGTCAAATATGGAACGAGGTCCGGAAGAAAGCTGTGTTTTAGATCTACCTCACGGAAATGGCTCGTCGCTGGTACCGCGACTGGCGCGCCGCAAACCCCGCGGCCTCTTACGCGGATGGGGCTAATGCACTGATGTACAAGTTCCGACCGGTATTGCTAGGTGTGGACATAGCTGAACGCATCAAGAAGCAGCGCAAACGCTGGAACGAGACATACCGGGAGTATGCTGCTCGACTTCTCCAGATGGCGGATGCGTTGGAGGGTGGAAAGGCAGTCCAGCAAATGCACGTCACGCTCTTGTTGCATTCGTGCGAAACGCATACCCCAAATTCACAGATTTCTTCGAGACGAAGGTCAGGCTGAAGGAGAAAGGCCTAAGAAACAGGTAAAGATCGCAGTGGCCGCGTCGGTGCTGAAAGCGGAGACCGACGGCCGCCTCCCAGACCGTAAGAAGTCAAAGGCAGCGCCTTCAGCTGCACCCTCAGCTGCACCCTCAGAAAAGAGCAAGTTATGAAACCAGCAAGCAAGAAGTCACTGCAACCCCCTGTGAGGAGCGTAAATAACCCAAAGAAACGCCCTGCTGAAGCCCAAGCAGCAATTGTAGAGAGGAAGAAGAAGCCAAAGCCCACCAACAGCAGCACAAAGAGCCCGTACAAGTGCTACGAGTGCGGAGCGTCGGGGCACACCGCAGGTTTCTGCCGTACCTACTTGCAAGCCAACAAGACGGGAAAGTTTTGCAAGGGCACGGCTCTCAACGTCGAAGCTGAGGCCGAGAGCGAAAGCGAGGAGGAGGTCCAATGAGGGTCTGACGTCAGGCGGTGCCCAGTCGTGCTGGACTCGGGTGCGTCTCACCACCTGACGGGCCGACTGGAAGACATTCGAAGCGGTATGCACAAGCCCCGCGCTCGTGGTCAAGGTTGCAGACGGTCGAAGGGTTGTTGCTCGTGCCAAGGGAAGGATGAAGATCCACGCGATTGTAGACGATGGTAAAGGCGGCTCCTCCACGAGAGAGTTCGTACTTGAAAATGTTTACCACGTGCCGAACTTTCTCAAGACTCTACTTTCAATCTCAACATTGTTCCGCACTGGTCATGACGTACAGTTTTCTCCTCACGGATGCACAGTTTTTCGTGGAATCCACGAGCGCGTGGGGTGCAAGCGCGAGTAGTAAACGGTGTATATCAAGTGCTCACGCCCGGCAATTTGTCGGTATCAGCAGGCACGACAATGGCAACTGCGTTCGCAGTGTTTGGTCGCGACCTGGAGACATGGCACAGGCGCATGGGACATATGAACTACAAGACGCTTAAGTGGATGGCGGCAAACAAGATCATCAGAGGATTGAATATCAAGCCCTGAGCAAACCCTCCTGTGTACATGGTATGTACACTTACCAAGTCTCTGCAACACACGCCACCTGTGGAGAGAACAAGCAGCGATGAGTTCCAAGATGGAGTCGTGCGCTCAGATCTGAGTGATCCCCAAGCCAAGAAACGTGACGGTCACCGGTACTTCATGGTCGTGATCTGGCGTGGTTTCCTCCCGGTATATCTGCTGAAGAAGAAGAGTGAGGCGTCCTCGAAGGTCCGTGCATACCTGAAGCTCGACGAACGCCAAGCCGCTGTACCGGCAACGGACATCAAGGTAATCAAAATCGACGGTGGTACAGAGTTTCTCAACAAGGACTTTCGACGCCAGGTGCAGCGCGAAAGCTTGTGGCAAGAGCACACTACTCGATACAGCTCATTCCGGAAGGGAGTGGCAGAACGTGCTATCCGGCCTGTGACGGAAATGGCATCGGCAATCCTCACGGTCTCAGGCTTGCTGTATCTAATGTGGGGAGACGAGTTAAAGCATGCTGCATTCCTCAGAAACAAAATCCCTCGCCGAGGTGAGACAGTCAGTCCATTCGAGAAAATCTTCAAGAGATAGCTGGACGTCAGCAAGGTTCCGATATTTGGGCAGGCCGTGTCAGTCCGAGTCCCAGACGAAATCCGTATCAAATACCAGCGGTTCTCGGACACACGCGGCCAGCTCGGTGCATTCGTCGGCTGCACAGATGAAGTTAACATATACAAGGACTATCTACCTGGATCAGGACACACGGTCTTCGAGACGCGCAGTGCCAAGTTAATCGACCGGATGTACCACGAGCTGGAGGACGTTGACGAGGACGTCCCAAATGGCTTTGCTCCAGACAGTGATTACGAACGCGATGGTCAAGATGAGGGGGATGCGCAAAATCGTGGTGTTGACGCTCCTCACGCGTCCCAGTCGACAGCCAAGCGGCGCTCATGCCGCATTGCGGCCCAGACAGCACTTGACGCCGCCGCCTTCGTGGTTCTGGGGGAGGCCCTCCGTGAGCTTCTCAACCTGCGCGAGGCTCAACAATCGCCACAGTGGGCAGAATGGCGCAAAGCCATCGAAGTGGAGGTCGAGGCTTTGTTCGAAAATGGTACATTTGAATGGGTGGATTTGCCTCCCGGCTCTTCGGTGCTGGACCGCACGCTGCAATTCCGCTTGAAGACTGGGCGAATGGAGTGGTGATCCAGTTCAAGGCCAGGCTGTGTGCCCGAGGTGATCGACAGCAGTACATGCTCGACTTCCTTGATACGTATGCGCCAGTAGCAGGTCTTACGACGGTCCGCATCTTCTTCGTGATTGTAGCCAAGTTGCGGTTGGTGGTTCGGCAGGCCGACGTCCCGCAGCATATGTGAAGGCCGACCTCCTCGAGGAAATCTACATGCGGCCAGTCCCAGGATTTGGATCTGTAAAGCAGCGCGGAAAGGTGTGGAGGCTTTGCAAAGCCTTGTATGGACTTCAACAATCAGGACGCGAGTGGAACAAGGCGATCGACGCATTCTTAAAGAAATACGGGCTGATGCCCACGGATCCTGATCCTTTACTTTACTACATGTACATTGATAACTCACTACTCTTGGTATGTCTGTATGTAGACGATCTACTTGTCGCGCACAAAAAGGAGAAACAAGTGCTGTGCCTGATGGTTGCCCTAAGCGTGAGGTTTAACGTCAAAGACATGGGTACACCTGACGAGTTCCTCGGTTTGCATGTCGAGCGCCCAAGTCCGTCGACCGTGCTGCTCTTGCAAAAAGTACTACGTGGATGAGGTGCTACACCGCTTCGCTATGGACAGTGCACGACCTACGAAGACGCCCATGGTGCCCGGCACTCACATGGACCTGACCAACGATGAAATCCCCCAAGAAGAAGCTACGCTGATGGCGAGGATGCCATATCGCGATGCTGTCGGTGCTCTACAATACCTGGCACGCGTTACCAGGCCGGACACGAGTTTCGCGATCGGCCAGCTTGCGAGACATAACGCAAAGCCCAGGAAGATCGCGTGGAATACAGCTAAATACCTCATGAGTAACCTGTCTGGCACGCGAACAATGCAGCTAAAACTGCAGCCGAAAAGCGAAAACATCACCGTGGCGTCTGACGCAGATTCGGCGAACGATCAAGTCGACCGCATATCCATATCCGGTCGAGTGGTTTTTCTGTTCAGGTGTCCAGTAGCGTGGGCAAGCAAGAAACAAGCTATTGTTACCAAGTCCAGCACTTCGGCTGAGTATGTGGCTGCTGACGACGCGATAGAGGGTGCCCAGTTGGTGCAGCTGATTGTCGAGCAAGTGGTACAGAAGAAAGTCCCCCTCGTGCTCGCCATGGACAGCCAGCCAGCAATAGCTCGCCTCAAGCGCCAAAGACTCAGCGAAAAATCGAAGACCGTCGACGTGAAGTTTAAGTCTGCAAAGGGGTCTTCTTCAGGAAGGCAAAATTGCCGTGCACTACACGCCGACGGGCGAAATGCCGGCAGACCTCTTGACGAAGTCCCTCTCTTTAGGACAACATACGCGCAAGTGTGGCCTGTGTGGCCTTTCGATCGCCGAGTAAACGTACTCGTGCGCTGCTTGTGGGGGAGGTGTTGTTCGTGTCTGCAGTACCGTGTACAAACAGCATACTAGTGGTCGGTCACCAGGCGTGGCGATCCCTAGACACGCACGGATTTCCGGCGCTTGGACCTCACGGCAAAGTCACGTAGGATGAGTGTACGAAGTAGGTCTGTATCTATATCAAGCTCACTCGAGAATTTACATTCAAGGCCTCAAACCCGAGTTTTCTACAATCCCAAACCTACGACCGACACTCAAATACGCCAAATGAAAGCAGCCCGGGTGGTACATGAACGTGCCCAAGCTTAGTTCCAGCAATACCAGTCTCTATTAGGTACGAAGATGCAGGAACGCTTGACGCTGAGGCTCGAAGAAATGCCGACATGATCGCAAGTCTTCGGAAGAGTTGCGCCGAGGCAATGTCGGCTCTTCGGACGGAGAGTCTCTCTATCGTGACCGGCCCCCGTCGGAGCTTCAGACGACACAGGTAGATCGAGACGCCATGAAGGCCGGTCTGAGGACGATGAAGGCTGAACGTGACCAGGAGAGAGCGGAGGCTCACAAGTTCCAGACACGTTTGGTGAATGACATGCGCACCCTTGGTGCGACATCGTTACAAGTTCAAGCGGCCAACGTGGTTTCCGAAGGAAGTCCACTGGCTCGGAATTCTATGGCGTTCGGCGACGAATCTGGTCGGATGGATGTGCAGATTCTATCCAGTATGGGTCAAACCAGTTTTCCCATTAAAGATGGGACATGGATGGGACGTCCCGCAAAAAGCGCAGATGATTTTTTTGCCGCCCAGATGCAAGCGACAGTTTCAGACGTGAAATCCAAGATGGAAGTTCGCAACGGGAAGAATGGCAAGACAGAAGTGGTGAAGTCCGAGGCCAAGGCGCAAGTTCGAAGACTACGGCCGGAAAGAAGACTGCGAAAAAGGCTCCATGAAAGAGTGGGGATCTCCCCAAAGAGGACAAAAGGACGTCAGATCGGAAAGACAGCGAAGAGGAAATCTCACCAGGATGATAATCCTCCGGAGGATGACCCGGAGGAGGACCCCGATTCAGTTGGTTCTCGTCCGGATGGCAATGCATTAGGCGATTCAGATAGCAGTACGTTTAATTATATAAAGCAAAGTGTCCCAGTGACTTCGACCATGCAGCAAGGGACGACGTTGTTCAGTTTCTCCCCGTTCGTCAACGCAAACAGTCCGGATGATTTCAACGAGAAGGTGTCGCTCTCTGACCGGATCCGATGGTTGAAAAAGTTCCAGAGCATGGCGCTTTCGGGAGGATGGTTCGACAAGACGAAGGTTTACCAGCTCAAGTTGAAGCTGTCCTCCACAGTCCGAGATTGGAGGTCAAGTCTCGGGACTGACTTTCGTCGAGATTGGAAGACATTTCTGAAGGCGTTCCGGGAGAAATACGGCAAGGCTAGGACAACAAATTCCGAAAAGTACTATACTATTGCTCAACGGAAATCTGAAACTCCGCACGAATTCTACATCGTCTGAACAAGACGGCGACCAAGGCAGGATTTGACATTTACTCAACGCCAAAACTCCGTGATCAACATGTGAAGACTTTCATTCGGAAACGGACCTACAATCAACTTCGAGCGACTTTGCAAGGACAGCGAATTCGGTCAATGGCAGATCTGGAATTTATTCTGAAACAGCGTGATGAAACCTGGCATGACGAAGCAGATGCGTCTTCGTCCCGAGTTCGCGACTTCCGAGCGGATAGTCAACCCATGAGACGCCATCGCCGGAAGCAATATGGGAAAGCGTATGTTGCTACACACTCAGAGGATGAATCTGAGGACGGAGATGATGAACGTGACAGCTCTTCGAAAGACAAAAAAGCCACCGACGAAATCTGACCCCGCTGTTTCGAAAGCCAATCATAGTGAGAGTTTTGCCAAGCAGAAGGATGCGTGGTAGTCTGAAATAAGACAGGAAGTGACGCAAGAGGTGTTTCGTATCATGGACAACTCCGGTGGGAATCCTCCGAACGGAAGTGAATTTCGTCCAAGACCGTCGTCACCTCTGTTCGGAAATGTTCCGCAGAACAAACATTGTGATAACTGTGGTGAAGGGGTTCATACCACGGATGGCTGCTGGAAGGACATTGAATGCGAACGATGCCACCAACTCGGCCATCCTTCTCGGATGTGTCGAATTTGACTATGTAACCTCTGCGAAAGATATCGTGATGGCAAGTGTGACGTCGCCCAGATCCTGCGAAGATTAAAGACACGTACACAACAAGGCCAGCTCGATCTCAAAGAACTCTTTTCAACTTCCGAACTCTGGGTGGAGACAGCGGCTCTGGGGAGAAGCCGTTAAACCTGTAAGCCCGCTGGATGGGGATCCAGAACGCGACGGGCTCAAGAATACCCCAGAGTTATGTGTTTTAGTTTTTGTTGGACCAGAATTGAGATCAAGAGATCAAGATAACCATCAATGCATGTCAGTGATTGAAAATGATGATGACCTTCGTCCGGAAAATGCTAATTTGGTAAACCAGGAATGAGACACCCGTCCGGAATTCCAATTGTACCCCGGTGAATGTTATGGATGGTGAGCTAATCACGACAGTGACAAGAGTCAGAAAGTGGCGATGGTTCACGGTGCAGTAAACAATGTCGGACGAATGTCCTTTTGGACTCAGGAGCTACAGTGAATATGCTTAGTTTGGACCTTGGGCGTAGGCTCAAGCTAAATCTGACTCACGGATAACCGCTCCGTGACACCGGACTGGGTGGCATTCCGACGATAAACCTGCCAGAACGGAAGTGAAAATTACCTTCGGTTCGAGAGTGGTCTATGTGATAGAGCTATGGGTGGCGAACATCAGCGAATGAGTCGATGTATTGCTAGGAATGGACTTTATGCATGCTGCAGTAGTGCGACGTTGTATTCGAGAAGGACTCGTCAAACTTCCAGTCAAAGAGACCCTCCTTTTGACAGGAGTGGGACCCGTTCGGAAAACTCACGGCTTAGACTCACCTGTGTGTTCGCACGAAACGTTACATCTCCGACCCGGAGAACACTCTGTTGTCCGAATTCACTTTGGGCAGAGTAACCGTAACCCTCAACGAGAAGTGGTATAGGCCGGACGAGGCGACCGATGGGTGACCCAGCTTATCTACGGTGGCAAACGATGGTCTGTGGTAGTGAAAGCGGCTTACATATCTTCTCGAAGAGGGTGGATAGATACGCGAACCGCGTTGGCTCGGATAGTAGAGCTCGGATATTTTACGACGGGAAAGTGTGTCCGTCCGGGGCTCAAGAGGTACCAAGAAAGTGAATCTCTGATCTACGAGAACGCTGTTTTGAGGGAGCGACGACTGCGTGAATAACGTTTAAGCAATTGATGCAAGATGGTGAGCCACCGTGTGTTCAGTCGGCTGATTATCCACGACTGACGAAGCTGATGACTATGTCTCCGGATGGTACAACTTTAAAGGGATCCCGCAGTGTCGAACGTTATTCCTGAGCCACCGTGTGTTCAGTCGGCAGATTATCCATGACTGACGAAGCTGATGACTATGTCTCCTTCCTGCACAGATGAAGTCCGGATGGTACAACTTTAAAGGGATCCCGCAGTGTCGAACGTTATTCAAACAGACTATAGGTACTCAACTTTCAGACGATCCGGTACAAGAGAAACACGTGTAGTTTAAATGCCATCCGGACGGAAAAGTCCTGTCGGAGACCATCTTGACTCAGACGTATGAGGTCAAAAGGGAACCGGGATCCGATTATGAAGTCGTAAATGACGTGGTGCCAGATTACGACGAAGTCATTGAACCTTCGTTGCCCTCCGAAAGGGGAGGTGTGGTCACGACAAGACTAACGACTACTCCACCCAGAGACGTCGACTCCGAAGGGGAGAAGTTCTTTGATGCTCTTCCTTTGGAATCTGACGACGACTTCGAAATGAGGGCTGGGTAGAGGAGCCATCGGATGATGACGAAGTTCTTGCGTTTTCTTCTTCTTTCCAGCCATAATCACCAGGTAAGAAAGTAGGTTAGTATCGCACTCTAAAACCAATTAATATATAAACAACTTGGTGAAATCCCTGATTCATATTTGGGACACGCGCACCAGCTGTGGTGGCGTGGATGAATACGTTTTCTCACCCAGGAGTATACCGCGTTGCCGGAAGACGTCTCTGATTTCCGAAAGGACAGAGGGTCTTTGTGGTTAGAACTCCGAACGGACAGCTAGTGTGCCGAACGGAGGTGGCGTGTGGTCTTGTATAATCCCTATCGATCCGTTTGTTTTTGACCAACACAGAGGTCCCACCAAACGAGCTGTTAGATATCAATCAGAATGGAGTGTCTTACCGAACAAAGACTTCCGCACCTGGTATATACAAAAGGAAAGAAGCTTACACATAAAGCTTCCTATTGATAACCTAATCAATACAGAGTTATATACAATATGTAGCCTCTTCTTATTCTTCTAGACCGTGAAGAGGTCGGTCTTAACACCAGTCGAACTGTTCCGAAACGAGACACTGATCTGGCTCGTCGGCAATCCCTTCTCAACGTTTCGCGAACACCTCAATAATGAAACTGTTTCCAAATCGAAGATACGTTTCCAAAGAATATACGTCCTATCACACAGTAATCAATCAAAATACAGTCCTAGGGGCGATCACTAACAAACTTCCCAAAATCACTGGGTAATATGAAATAGAGACGCTCCGTTCGGAAACGTATACAACCTCTAACTTGGGAATGAAATAGAACAGATCACACCTTCGCGCGCCGCCGCAGTCCCCGACTGATTTGATCTTAACTTACACGAGGCTTTGAACGTTGGGTCGGGTCCACAACGGTTCTATCTCAGGCGCAGTGTCTTCAGTCCTCCTGAGCCTAAGTTATCCAGGCAAGATTCTCCAAAGCACTTGTCATCTTCCAGGTAAAACGAACTCTGTTTAAAGTAATCTAGTAAAAGCTAAGTATTTGTAAACGATATTGCATGCGAATCCGAACGCATCCCAAAATAACTTAACTTAGGTAAGGTGAAGGTACCCTTCAAATCTTCGAACGGTGCACAACCGTTTGATGAAGGAGGGCCAGATGGTGCTTTACGAATTTTCGTCTTGTTGGCTTGGTCGCTCGTTAAAGACTAGACTATTCTATAGTCGAAGCTTGACTAGTCGACACTTCCGAACAGCATCCCACCTTCGTAGGACATCTCATATTTCAGAAAAGCTTGGACTTCCTGATGGTCCTTGCGCTTCGGGATGATGTATGACTTCATATATACTTGGACTTCTCTCCGAAGGAGGTGCCTTAGGTTTTCCGGAAACTTCCACCTCCATTTGAAAAGATGTCTCCACTTTCGGTCTGGAAACGTGATGGGATGCAGTAATACATAGGGTAAATCTTGGAGTACATGGTCTCAAGATCGCAATGTGTCATCGGTTTTGGATATTTAGTCGTATGTGGGTGTAACCAAGGGTGAGATACGCTCCTGGGATACATTATCAGGGTATTTCCACTCCCATTTATGGGGTAAACTTACCGTCGGGTGGTATGTGGTCCGGACAGAGCTCACTCTCCAGTCGGAGCAAGCTTCCGAACCTACGATGCCCACTTCCACTTGGTACGAGACTTCCAAAGTTACCGTTAGCTTTTAGCGACCTGCATGTCACATCTCCTTTCCCATTCACATGTCTCCGTGCGTCACTGGACTATTCACCAATCCTCTTGACCCAGATGTGGGAAGAGGTCCGTAGAAAAATTTGTGAGATCCCAGCACCACAACGGCACCATCCCTGAGACTCAGTTGAAAGACCATGCGCCATTCGTTGGGAGGAGTGTGTGTGCCTGTCATCTCGTACACAACGTCTCTCAACCACTGCATGGAATTCTCGCTCTCATCCAATTTACCACGGAATGGAGTGATCTTGCCCAATTGAGCCAACTCGAACGTTGGAGTCGGGTCCATCTCTTCCATCGCCGTGAGTTCACGGATCTGCCACGTCAAATCTGTCGTAGCGTCATTCTCGTCATCATCTTGGTAGAACAGTTTACCTTCATCACTGAACGAGTCGTCGGCAGATACTTGACGTCTCCAGGAACTTCGTCCAGTGCCAGGTCGAGTGTTCGCCGTCGACTCCGTTTGCTCAGCTTGTGTAGCAACGCGTGCTTTGCGATTCTCCAACCTTGGTGTAACAATGTGGAAGCCATGGAAGTATGACGACGGTTCGGTTGAGCCAAATACAGCTCGGATGGTCTTCTTCGGCGTCCTTGGTAACGGAATGTTCGCTCGATTCACTCATTCTCCGGTAGATCAGGCCACCTGTTGTCGTCCAGCACCAACTTCCTTGCTTCCAAACGCATTCTTCAGTTTTCACTTCCACCTCTGCAGCTCTGTGCCTGCTTCCGACGGGGTCTAGTCGGCGAGGGCTGTTGATGGCGGGTAAGCGTGTGCGTCCATGCCCATAGCCATAAAAAGACAACGTGTCCTCGGCTACTTGGCTTGTAATCGTCGAGTTCACAGGATGACTGAATTCTTCGACAAGTTCAGTCTGTTGTGACGCCTTCGGCGCGAACAACTGGACCCAGCTGCTGGTATCTAGCAGACTGCTCAAGCATTGGCCAAGTGTCTTCTTCGCAGCTGGAGTGTCCCCATTGACCGCTGGACGGTTCCCGACCTTCTTCGTCGTGAGTTGACTCGCGCCACGAGTCATCGTTGATGGCTTCTTCAAGTCGTCGTTAAGTTCGTCAATATCATCATGACAGGCTCTGGTTTGCCCATTTCTTCGAATTCGTCTGCGAGGTTGCGTGATAGCAGCTTCACGCCACCACTCTTTGTTACAAACACATCTGCATATTCGTGGAGGTCGGTGTACGGGCGCCTTGTCCTCCAACGCATCGTCGCCGTAATCGTCTTCATCCTTCGCGTCATGATCAAACTCCGTGCCCTCGAAGCTAACGGATCGCCCGTTCGTCACCAGGTCTTCCGTGCCAGGAGTCGAGTCGTAGTCATCTCGATCCTCGCCTCTCGACGGTGTAGCTGGTACCGCATCACTTGATCCTTTCGTCATTTTCGCTTGCTTTCTTCTCTTCACTTCTTGGCTCGTATTCGAACCTATAAAATAACACTCTTATCAGTAGAGAAGGTCCACCGAAGTACCGGGTCGCGGCACCAGTTGTCGTGTTGAGAATTCACGATTGTACCCCTCCCGCCACTCACAACAATTTGTTAGCCCCCAAGAACTAACGACGAGCGGGATCAAAGGAATATACACGATAGTCATTGACTCGATCCCCTTCCGGGCTCCACTTGACTCTGCGCTGGTAGTGTGGTAGGTCGTAGGTCGACCAAATCTGACGCCCTTGGTACGAGCACTCCAAGACAACTTCCTCTCCTCCTCAAACTTGACCCTGCCTGCCCTTCAGTGGTGAAAGGTACTTGACGTTTCAGCCAGACGCAGGGGTGCCGGACACTTGCTCCAACGGTAAGAATTACTGGGAATTTGCTTCCAGTCTTCGACGACAACTCGTCGGCCTCCAATACGACCAAACCTCACATCTAGCGCTTGGTATTGCCACAGATGAACAGGTGTTCTTCAACCGAGTTCACCAACATACACATATGCCACACATATCCCACACAAAGCTGGTGTGGTGAAAGGTACTTGACGTTTCAGCCAGACGCAGGGGTGCCGGACACTTGCTCCAACGGTAAGAATTACTGGGAATTTGCTTCCAGTCTTCGACGACAACTCGTCGGCCTCCAATACGACCAAACCTCACACCTAGCGCTTGGTATTGCCACAGATGAACAGGTGTTCTTCAACCGAGTTCACCAACATACACATATGCCACACAAAGCTGGTGCTTTTGGACTTACCAAAAAGAAGTATCACTTAAGGTTGCAAATTCGGTTCTGTTCTCCCACCTAGTGGGCGTTAAGACTAGTCCTAACTCCTACTATAGCGTATACAAATATCAAGTGTAAACGCGACTAAGCTAACGACGCTCAAACGGCTAACGACATCTCGGCCAATCACTTGACGACGACTGGCCTAAGTGCGGATCTCGACTACTGGTCATCTGGAGTGGTGCACGCAGCACCGGTATAGCGACTGGTCTTGTAGAGGGACCTCTACGAGTGTTTGTCACGAGTCGTAGTCCGACAACGTCCGGTTGTGTGGACCACCGTTATTGACCAAGAACTTCCAACGGTGGATTCCTCAAGTCCGCTTCATTCACCAACTCAGCACTCGCAGCCGCAAGTCGTTCGCGGCAAAATCCCGACACCACATACGCATGACCACTACATCGAAGCAAAAGTGCTGACAGGAATCCCCACGGCAAAGTCGCGGTCATCTGGCACATTCCATCGATCTCACACAACTAGGGCATTCTATTTGAGCATCCATGGCGACAATTCCCTGTCCAATTTGCGTTATGACTATCCCAGACACCGACATTGTTGCGCGTTGATTTACCAAAACCTGTATTCGGCGATGGTCAGCTGTACGTCCCATTTCCAAGAGCAACATCACGGCAACACGTCTAGATAGCAGTTGATTACACCCCGCTACAGGTTATATCGACCACCCCATTTTTTACATCGGAACTCCATACTTCTCCATTCAACGAAAGTGTGCAGTAAAAATTGAGATTTATCGTAACTTGTGATTAACTTCGTCGTTTCAAGAACCAGAAACACCATCGTAATGAGGAAGAACGTGCGCACGTCGTGGATTTTAGGGCGTTGTAGCGGGTAAGCAAGCGTCAGGATCTCTTGTACAATGGCCACAGTTTTTTATGGCGTTCCCATTTAACACCGCAATTCATCCAATATTTATCACCAACGACTCTAAGAATTACCCTTACAATTTCTGTTTTGTATATCTGCTAAATCTTCTTTTAGGACCTGCAGCTTCGTTTTATGAATGCTTTGAACAGTTTTGTGCTTGGAGCACCGTATCCAAACAGAATCGAGATGATTGCAAGTCGAAGATATCAACACATTTTTGGCCAATAAAACAGTTGTGTGGGCCACATATTTGAGTTTCTTCTGGCAACTCTGCGAGTTTACTGCACACTTTCGTGGAATGGAGAAGTATTGCGCGTTCTAGTCGAAGTTTCCAAAATCGATTGGTTCAATCGATCGGGGCACACCGCCAACAAATCGCCTAAACTTCACCAAAAGCATTTCCTATGACATTCGAGAAGCATACCCGTGGTTACACTTCAACTTTCCTTTCGGCAAGCAAAGAGCGATGTCGAGTTGCTCGTTCCGAGGTGCACGCGCGTGCCCGGACGTCAGCGTTAGCGCCGCCGGCCTTCCCTCCACCACTGCCCGCCCTCGATGAGAACCACGTGGACGGTGCCACGTGCACGTCTCTCCGTACTCTGTCCCTGGTCGCTCACAGACTGACACATGTAAGTTCTTTCCTCATAGAAGTGCAAGTAGCATCAACTCCGACGCCAGTCAAGTGCGGCAAGCGTTAAACCGTGCGCCAATCCACCAGCAGCTACTCACAACGAAGTTGCTCCAAATGCAGGAAGTGCTGACTCCCGCGCTGCAAGTACCAGCTTCTGCTTGCGCGCTCCAAGTACTGCCAGTTCCGGCCTCTGATCCCGCTCAAGAGCAGCTACCGCCCGCTCCTGACCGAGCGCCACAAGTGCCTTAAGCCCCCCTGCCCGAGATCATCAAGTGCTTGATGCTGCTGCGCATATATAAGAAGTACGTCTTGATCCAGTTGCCGAGAGCGCGCTCCGACATGTTGAAGATGTGCGCGAGATGCTGCTTCGGGTAGCCGAGTTTGTAGTAGGTGAACAGACAATGATAAACTGTGTTCGGATGCGATGGCTACCGCGTTGCCGCTTACTCCATTACTTTAATCTGTTGCGTACCGCAGTGATTTTGCACACTTCTACTTCAACGTGGCCCTGATTTGCCAAATTTACGATGATTTTCGACCAATAGGACCACAATGACGATTCATTGGTGATTCAGCTAGACAGACCAAGTTCGGCAAATTTGACCAGAAGGCACAATAAATATTTAGAGTTAGCGGTCACTATTTAGATACGTGTGCGCTTTAATTGGTAGAAATACCGTATTGCGTTAACGTGCTGGATATCGCAAATCAAGACAGGACCACCACACAAGTGGTAGTTTTGACACTGCATCAGATTAGATCGGTGATGTAAGTGCATACAAACATCAATGGAGTCTTTAGTATGATGGAATTAGTAGTGTGCTCTGTTACCTTTCTTATCGATGACTTCACTGTGTCGGCGTGGGATGGAATCAATGAGTGAAAGAAGATGAGCAATGATTGTTAGACTGAATTTGCAGGACAATGGCACGGAGGAATTTTAAATCAATCGTAGCAAAGTAAGCTTGAATTTGAACTAATCGCTTCAGTGCTGATTTTGCTTCCGTACCCTGCGATGCAGAGCTACTACAGAGATCCAAGTCAGTTGATCACGACGCCGTTTGCGATTGATTGCTGTAAGCTGGGGGACCGTGACGCTCTTCTCATATGCCGTAAAGGACTTTACAGCCTCTTCGACGCTCTGATGAGCACGCCACCAGCCAGTACACTTTGCTTCGTTCTCAATCATGTACATTAGATAGCGTGCGTCACTAGGTCGTTTCTGTAAGTTCCTCTTTGGCATATCGCGCCCGTCGAGAACTCGCAACGGAGGAATCTTCTTGCATGAATTGCCACACTGTCACAACACCCACAGCATGGCAATAGAGCAATCAGGTAGCTCAAAATCGGGTGGAACACGCCTGAATTTGCCTCCCCAAAAGAATGACGGAGTCATCAGTGCATTGTCAGCGTGTTGATGGCTAGAAGTTTGCAGAGCATTTGAGTTAAACTTCTCCACCACAGCAGTCCCCCTGTGGACTCCAGCCACTGTTGGAAGGCGCTATCAAACCCGTCGAAAGTCACGACGCGGGCACCAATTGCTCGCTGCTCAAGTTCTGTCATGATGTCACGCACGGTTGTGGTTCTGGTCGCATCTATGTGTTCGATAGTTTTCATTGCTACTTCTAGCAATGCTTTGATTTCTCGTAGAATGACAACATGCGGTGGTACTCCGGTGGGCTGTGGACGATTACTAGTGTCGTCAATCCCACACATCTTCGACGACAAATCTGCTATTAGTGTGGGGTGTTGGACCAGGACGATTCCACAAAGAGTGCTTAACTGAGAGATGTGTTCGCAGATACGGCGCGTGATATACTAACAAAGCCAGGCTAAATTTGCCGACGTAAGTTAACTGAGACGGTAATCATGGAAGTGCACAAGCAATAGCTTGTTCGACGGCAGCGCCACGTTCGCCAAGGTGCGGGGATAAAACCGCAAAATTGTGACTTCCAGGTGGCAAGCCAGACACGGTTCTTCCGACATGCTGCTTCGTAGCGTAGATAACTGCTCTGAACTCCTCCTAATGACCACCCAGCTCTCAGGTGCACAGCGGTCGATGACGGACAAGCCGTAGAACCTGACGCACAGTAACTAGCCGCTCCGTTTCGCATAGAATGAGTGCCAAGCTCGTCTTGGTTTACACCTCTCCTACATAATTCAGCATTTGATTCATCTCTTTCTAACAATCGGTTCAAGCACTTGCGGAATTGTTCATATTGATTACGTTTTGGGCGACTTCAATTTTGACGGAAGTGAACGGGAAACAAGGATCACTTCTGTGAAATGATGAAGTCGCCCACAACGTAGCGATGGCGGAAACTGGGCAAATTACTGGCTTCAAAGGGTTTGGGTATATATGGCGTGAGTCGCGGGGTTCGCGGGGTTCGCTACCTTTTTGATCCTTTTTGGTGCGCGAAATAAATACAGAGAGCGTCTCCACCTCATTCCATGTGCCCATGGTGAATCCTAAACGCATTAGCGGACTGATACATTAAATTCCAAGCAATAATCATATATGTTCGGGCAAAAGCCATGTCGTTGGCCGAGTTCCTGAAAAGCTCCTCACACAAAAACCATACAGATCAAATGACAAAGGTCCTTGCCCGTCTTAGCACGAATTTCTCCTCGTGCTGCAGCAGTCGCTCTATGTCGTTTCAATCCTTTGAAATACTTTTGTAAACCTTTTTCCATTGCTGACGGAATTTCAAGACCATAGTCACGATATAAATTGAAAAGTCCCGCTCGATGTGTGTCCAATGCAGAATAGCTTAAAGCAGTGCCATCAGACTTTTCCAGCGTTAGCAGCCACGCTCCAAACACACCCGTTTGCGTGGCATCAAACCGAAGAGGTTGTTGGCTACGTCACGATCGAGTAGAGGCTTTAGTCGTTTCCGAAGCTGCTTCAAAGACGCCCCCGAAACATCGCCAAGACGATCTGCGAAGACAGGAGAAACAAATTTGGGTATATAACACAATCCAAGCAATAAATCGACCGTAGAAGTTCTGGTACACAGCGCGAGAACGCGCGCTGACCGTGTTTCGCTGTATCTCCTCTGCCTCGTCAAGTCTTCCCAGTCGACGGTCACCATCGTTTGCTTATGCAGTCATAAATTGTCTAGGGTTTTGTATGTCCGGAGTCTTGGCCGGACGGCGGGATGCCAGGAGGCCGAATGTTGGGTTCAAGTGTGGACGCGCCGATGGCTACACCAAGTACAGACTTGGGTAAAGTGGTGTGGCCTACATGGCCTAGGAGTGGAAGCAGTCATCTTTGCTGTGCCTTGTGCCCACTTCCGAATTTGCCGAAGAGCCGCGACGTCAAGCCGCGTTCGGGGGGAGCCCTTCCCTAGAGGCAGGGTGTGAAACGACACAAAAGAGTAGAAAGTGACTAGTGAAGCATCTACGTTTACTGGATTTGACTATACGACCTTCTATTAGGAGAGGAAAGACTTCAACAAAGAAGGCTTTACCGCCATGGAAGGCAACCAGGAACCTCCAGGTCCAGGCCCTGGTGGAATACCAACGAGGCCGATAACCGATGAAGATGTACGCCAAGCAATACTAAAGACAGACATCATTGATGTGACAACACCAAGCCCGCTAGAAGTGGGCGAACCAACAGAAAGAGGGCAATTGAAACGCAACAGAAAACAAGAGAACAATGAATGGGACAAGAAAAAAGACAAGGACAAGCGTTTTGATGGAGAAAACAAGAAACAAGACACGGTAAACTCAAGCGATGTCAGTGAGATAAGACCAGATACGAAAACAGATACCATGTCAACTAGCTCGGAGCCTCCAATGTATGACGATAGGTCAGAGCCGTTATCGTTTACAGAGATGTTCGAGTATTTAAGATGTGAGTTGAGAGGGTTAAGCTTAGAAGAGGCAATGCAAACGGAGAGCGCACAAGAATTCATGCAAGAGCTGTTTGAGGAGGTGTTTTCAGCCAGACCATCAGAACCACTTCAACC
>NBNE01000372.1:0-24485 GCA_002215365.1 Phytophthora megakarya
CTGGATAGATACTGTACATGGTACATACATGTATATGCATGCCTTGGCTGCACTACACACAGTTTCCTTCAGCAGGAGGGATCTCATTGTGGAGGAGAGGGCGGACGGTTCATTCGATGCCAGTGATGTATCAGCAGACCTAGCTGAATCACGGCGGCAAGCTTCGACAATTTCACGAGTCAAAGAAAGTCTACACTCGAGCCTTGCAACTGCAACAGTCGAACCATTTATTGTTTGGCAATAGCTCGGTTGCATGTTTTCAACTGAAAGAATTTCACCAAGCTTGTTGTGACAAGCTAATGCTGGAGGTAGTAACAGGTGAGAGATCCGATGGACTCGACAGTTAGGAACTCGATGATACCGAAGAAGGAAATTTCGCAGAAAGAAGCAATACGAGAACTATGTAGGAGAAGTAACTCGAAACAAGTTCACTTTGGCTTTTTCATTCAGAAGCCGCATTGACACATCAAATTGGAATTCCAATTGTGTGAACTACAAGATGGAAAAAGAAGGAGAGGCACCACCAACGGTTCGATTCAAGTCACAAAGTCGCTACCGAGGGTCCCGAGAGGTGAAGATGTTCCGTGGAGATGGTTGGAGATCCTGGTTAGAATTTCAGCTCGAACTACAAAGACTCTTTCTGTTTCTGGGTTTGGATCAGAGCGAAGAGTCAATGAGAGATTTCCAGGAGATCATTAGTCAGCTTCTCACTGGTAGTGATTTGGATTTATTTAACGACAGGTGGTCTGGAGCGCCGGAGATGCCTGACATTTTGTACGCAATGAATGCCGTAGGCCGGCGTTACTGTCCGGTGGGTACTCGGGACGTGCTGCATGAAGAGATCAAGAATTTGCGAAAGCGGAGAAATATGTCGGTGGAAGAATACGACGCCCAGTTCCAACAGCTACTGCGGTTGGAAAGCTGGCTGCCACCACGAGATGGAGTTCCCATGACAGAAGAAGATCAATGTCGTCATTACAGTGCAGGAATGCCTCGGACGTGGCAAGTAGCGGTGGTACCGCAACAGTCGAGATGGAGTGACTTGCGTAGACTTAAAACCCATTATATGCAGGCAGAAAGAGTTGAGCAGCAAGGAGGAAAGGAGATAAATCGGAAAAGTAAGGGCAAACGGGATCAACACCATCACTCCGACGGCAAGAAAGGAAAGAATAAACAAAGTGATGAGAAAAAACGAAAGCGAAACACTCAAGAGGGTTGTAAGTTCTGTAGAGCGAATGGTAACGTGTGGAATAATCATGGAGACGATGAATGTTTTCGAAATCCGAAGTCACAGAGTTATCGTCCGCGTAGTGGGCGAAACAAGCAGGACAGTACTTCGGCGAAACGAACGGAGCCACGTTCTACTGGACCGCATCAAGCAGCAGCCATGAAGTCGGAAACTCGCACCACCAATGACCCTGACCTTTTGAGTTATTGGCAGACAGAACATGGAGAACAGGGAGCGGCAATGAGAGCAGTAGGTGATGGAGTCTTGGAAAAAACCTTACCAGCGTTGGTTGTTAAGGTGACGCTGAAGCATGCACTAAATAAACAGACGTATACGGCATTGCTGGACACGGGAGCCACATCATCGTTGGTGCGACAAGAAGTTGCATCTTGGTACAAGCCCCAAAAAGAAACAACTTGGTATCGAAATGTAAACAATGAATTGCAGCCGGCGAAAGGAGCTATTGAACTACCATTTGTGTTACCTGGATTTTCGGACAAACGACTCTGTGTTCAGACGTGCAAGCTGGTGGAACAACTTTTGTATCCTCTCATACTGGGGACAGACTTCTTGCAGCAACAAGGAGTTGTGATCGATTACCAGACGAGGGAAATCAGATGGGATGGATTGACTATGACCATGCAAACTGCGCCTACTGAGCGAGAGAAATATAACTCGAAACAAGTTCACTTTGGCTTTTTCATTCAGAAGCCGCATTGACACATCAAACTACAGGTACCTCAGTGAAATGAGATGCATAGATCTCGTACCCTGGCAGTTAGAAAAGCCTTCAACAAATGATCAAAACGCATGTATTCTTTCTAAAACTGGCATTCATGGCATCACTGTTCTGCGCAGCTTGGCAACAACAGGCACGACGTAGCCCGTGACACCAAGTGTCACTGGGTAGAACGAAGAAGAGAAGACAACCGCTGCAGCATAAGCTCCGACGGCTTCACCCACCTCCCCCATGCCCAACGAGGCAAGGATAGGCTTGACGTCCACTCCCTGCTTGATCAGGACATACAGCGAGCAAACCACACCTACGCCAGCAAGACGCGACCCCATCATGTACGCCGCCCCGTAGTTGTCGATCACCTCCTTGGCCTTGCTCATCGTCTTGGCCATGAAGCCGGAGCTATCGGTCAAAGATGCACCCGGTCGACTGCAGTGATGTACACAACAGTGTTCATTAGCAACACCACTAACAATTGACGCAAAATATAGTACGCACTTGGGCAGCGCCCCTGTCAAGTCCGAGAGGCGGACTTTGGAGAAGGCTGGGAAGACCTTCGAGACGCCAGCTGCGACTGCCAAGTCCAATGGCAGACGAAAGCGTCGGAACGGGCGACTGGCTGCAAAGGCCAACGCGAACTCGGGCGAAAACTCGAGACCCGCGAAGGAGATGAGGCCGTACCTGCAGCAAGTGAGCGTTAGTCCGCAGCTAAGACAAGCCAGTAGAGAGCCGTACATTGCTCCGATGCTGCCGATGTCGGACGCGAAGAGCACGGCGAGCGTCTCGGCTGGATGCTGCTTGATGGAATCGTTGAGCTGGCTCACCACGCGATCCAGGAACGGCGAGTTGCTCTTGCTCTCGTCCTGGGACTCGGGTGCTGAGGTGCCGACAGAACGGGACCCAACCGCCACACGCGTCTGCAACCGGCTGCGTCCAAGAAACGAGTGCGTGAGTCTGCCGCGATGCGTTAAACGCGCCGAGAAGCAGCGCATCGAGGTGATCATTTCCACGTGGAAAGGTCCTTTGTAGTGGGCGGTCCACTAATTGGGTTTCCAGGTGCTACCTGGTAGTCAGAATTGCGACACGCTCAGTATGGGCGAACCCAGCGCGCTCTTTGGGCGTGGTGCCATCGACGCCAGCAGCAGCGGCAGTCGCAGCGGAGGCCAGCCCACTGTGTCCCTGCCGGACGCCGAGTCGCGTCGCAACCTGCTGCATCGCGCGCCCGGCAGTCGCTCGCAGCGGTCGATCGGCCCCAACGCGTCGTTCGTGACGTCCACACCCATCGAGGAGTTTGTGGCGAAGTATCTGCTTGTCAAGGTGAGCTGGAGAGGCAAATACGAGCGCATTCTGGCGCTGGCCCCTACGCGCTTCTGCACCATCGACCCGCGGGACTTCGAAGTGACCAACACGTGGTCCCTCAACGCTCTCATCAGCATCAGTCTCGACAATTCAGACGCCCAGGGCTTCACTCTGACGTTGAAAGGACCCAAGAAGGACGAGCAGCTCAAACTGCGCTGTCGCTTCCGGTCCAGACTGCTCTCGGACCTCTACAGACTCAAGGACGAGTACCAGCAACGAAATGTGCGGCCTGAGACGGGCTTCCAGTGCTCGAAATGGTCTCGAAGGGGAGAGAGGATGAACTGTAGGATGGAAGTCGGCATGGATGGCGTTACAGTCACCCAATCAGGAGCTGTACGCTCCAAGTATCTCTACACAGACATGGAACACGTGACGGTGCTCTCGGACTCGCAGGATGGGTTTGCTATCGGCTATACAGGACGTGGCAGACTGTTCTTTTGTCATCAGAGAGGACAACTCTATCATCGTATTCAGGCGGCGGCGGAAGCTATTGGATGCAAGCTTCAAGCGAGAACCAATACGACCACAGAGAAAATACAGGAGGAGAGGGGGTACTATGGTCTGAACCACGGCGAACCGTACGTGCACTTCCATATTAGGAAATTTTCACAAAAGCACAACGAGCCACAGGAGCGAATTCTGTCGCTGCACGAAAAGGTCTTCGTCGAGATGGATCGTGATGAGAAAGTTGTCGCTTGCTACAATTACTCGGATATTTACGTGCTGGTGCGTGAGCCAACCAGTGCTGAGCACTTCGAAATCCAATTCCGCAACGGGCAAATGAGGGCGTACGTAACCAAGGATCGTGACGGTGTCTTGAGCGCAATCTACGATATATGTGTGACCTGCGAGGAGAACCCCGAGTTGTTCATCAGTGGTGTTGTGAATCAACGAGGATTACGACTTATACCTTTTTCTGCGGTGGAAGACACAACGGAAACTCAGTCATTTTTTAATGACTCTTCAATTGGTAGTTGGTATCTTCAGCGGATGTCATCAGTGGGAAAGTTCGGGAACTCGATGAAAATTGGTGACAAAGGGTAAGTATTTACTGCATGCAATATTAATTTTATCCGGCAAACATAACTTGTTTATTTGCCACTAGTTTTGTCGAAATTGTTGCTGAGTTCAACGCAAACGTCCCTGCAAGCGGAATTTCATACAGTACCAAGCATTCAATCATTGGAGATGCTTTACGACCAATGTGTGCTCAGCTTTATTACGTTGCAAAGTCGAAACCGGTTCCAGAGCGCTCGGCAGTAACGCTCCTTCAGGCGCTATTCCGTATCTCGTCATCTTATTACGGTTTTCGTGAAATCGGACAAGCTGGTCAGATCTCGGAGACGATCACAAATCTGTTAATCAACGGCGAGGAATTTGTTGTATTTTGGACAACGTTGCTGTTGAGCAGATTGACAGCGCATACACCACCAAGTTCAGCCAGTGAGTGATTCGAAAAACTGGTTGGAATCTGTGATGATTAACCTACTATGCGTTATTATTTGTGGCCACAGATCTGGATAAATCTTCCTTGAGATATTGTGAGGAGGTAGAAACGCAAAATAAGAAAGTGTTTCTTACAAACACATATCTGACTCAGTCACTTATTACACACCTGGAAGATATCGATGTTGATCCGGAGAAAGCGAGTTCGAGCCACAGGACGAGGGCTGGTCCTCTTGTCATGATGGGACTGCTGCAGACACTAGAAGGTTGTCTTTGTTCTCGTGCTTCAACAACTGGGCCTGTGGAATTCATGACATTGGTAGAAGGTGTGGCGAAGTTCTACAGCACTTTGCTTAAAGTTCTCTTCCAGTCTCGCTGCGCAACCACTGTCGAGGCGTGTACGTACCTGCTAGCACTCATGCTCCAGACTTGCATACTGATATTTACCCACTTTTCGTAATGCTACTTCCAGGTACGCTTCTACTTAAGACCACCCTGGAGGAATGTGATCCTGTTGTGGCTTCGGGTATTCGAAACAAAGCTCTAACGGAAGGTATCGTGCTACGGCACTTATACCAAGGTCTTTTTGATGAATCATTCGACCAGCGATGCGTGAGTCGATACTTAGTTTCTCTTTGGATGAGTCATCACGATGGATCAAAACAACTCCTATCGAGGATGATTCCTTCAGGCTTTTTCCATCTGTTAAAGGAACCACCTGGAACACCCGCTCAAGTTGAAGAATATGATCGATTGGAGCTTGAAGCCATGAAGACAGAACGGCAAGAGCGCTTGCTGGAGTATAACGATGACGACCGCATGTCCTCTACGACTGAGTCTGTTCTCCAAAACGGTTCAATGAATTGGTCAAATGCTGATACTAATAGCAACGTAGACTCAGATGCCCATCAAGAGAAAATTTCACAAAAGAGTGTGTCCATAGGAGACTTGGATCCTCGCAATGGACACCAAGATGGACTGCAATCGGAGTGTCGCCGCTTGTCGGTATCTAATTTGCCGATTCCAGAGGTTCGCTCATCATTTTCGGGCGAGAGATCATCGTTGACATGGAATGGGAACGGACGGAGTTCTTTTGAAGCTCCAATCGAAAACGAACAGTCAAAGGCTCGCATGCTGCGCAAACTAAAAAGCTCAGTTGATGAGACATCCATGAGCTCACGATCCGCAAATAATTCGAGGCATGAATCCAATTCAACTAATTCTCGCGATATGGCTCCTCGCCTTCGGAAGAGGGATGTCGCCCTGAGTTTCTTGGGCGCCTTGAGCGGTAAAAAGTCTTCATCCCACCATGGGCACAAAGCTTCGAAGAGGAAACACCATGCAATGTCTCGTTCAACCCGTACACAAGAAAATTTCCGTCTTCTCTTTCACATGCTCAGCTTAGACCATGAGACCGTCGATATGATTTGGAACAAGCAAACACGAGAAGAACTTCGATATGCACTTTATGCTGAAATTAAGCTTTTTACTCGATTTCAAATCACAACCGGAGGTATGAAAGCTCGTTGGAACCACGAAGACTTCAGCGTGACATACCCAAGCCTCGACAACGAGGTCGTAGTTGGCGGGTGTTACATCAGAATATTGGCGAACTTGCGAAGCAAGATGTCATTCTTCGGAACTGTCACCGAGGAAGACGAATTCATTACGTTGGCTCCGGAACAAGTTCCCACCCGAAACCCTGCAGCAGTACTTGCAGCATTGTATGTACGGATATTGCGTGAGAGTGTTCATGCTGAGTACCGGGACGATTTAGACACATCAATACTGTGCATCAAGAGCATGGGAGTTGTAGCAGCCGCTCATGCTGGATACGTGAATGCTGTTAACTTCGAAGAAGCTGGACATTTGTGGACGTTGATGAGTGAGACTGTGCACAGCTCAATGCTGGAAAATTTCCTGCACACTGTACGGGCATTGTGCTTACACCCGGGAAACGCACGACGTGCGTTAAGCAATGAACATAATCTGGAGCTGGTGGTTCAACTTCTTCAGCTTGCTCACTCAACTAACCGTACTATTGGCGACATTAGCGAGCCGAAGAAGCTTTGGATTCTAGAAAACGAAGGAGGCGACCAGTTCGGGCCGTTTAGTGTCAATGAACTCAAGCAAAAGCGAGATGAAGAACACACTGACATGAGCTCATTCTGGATTAAACGCTACGATGACCCCGCGTGTGAGCCGTTGACAACGAAAGCTAAGTTGATGGAAATCGCGCAATTACGATGGGAAGTAGGTATTCTCGGTGGCTTGCATCCTCTTCAGATGGCACATGATGCTGTCAGTGTTTTACTTTCCATGGCTCGTAGCAATTCGTTGCTAGGCGACAACAGCGCACACGGTGGTGCCCCATCATCGCCCATTTTTCCTCCACCTCGGGGAAAGACAACACTTTGGAAATACGTTCGCCAAATTCTACCCGTTTTAGTTCGAAGCGACCACCCCAAACTATGGGAGAAGGCTGCCTCCCTACTTGAGTTCTTATACACCGATCGTCTATCTCTTGCCGAATCACCTGATGAAGATGATACAAATCGGGGATTGCTTTTCTCATGGGGTTTATTTTACTTGGCATTCATGGCGGCCACGTCCGATTTCAAATCAATGGCAAGTCTGTTAAAGATTACGCATAAACTTCAGAATGGATTCAACGGGACCAGTGCGTTGAAAAACATTCTCCCCCAAGACATGATCAACTTGCTTGACAATACGTCTCCATCTGGATTTACAAAAGCATTTTGCGAGGGAGAACATTCCCCTCAAGTAATTTGGAGTAGAGAAATGCGGAAACATTTACAAACAGAGTGCCAGACACATTTGCAAGATTATGCCGAGGTGTTGGAAGAAGATGCGTCACGTGACTGGAGTTATTGTCCGATGGCACCTGTTGCGTTTAAAGAACTTTCCCAAGAAGTTTGGTGCGGTGGAATTTATTTGGGCCAGTTTTGCGAGAACGAAAACTTTGCTGTCTTGGACCCGTTGGATTTCATGGAAAATCTGACAATGGAATGGAGAGCTGAAGTAAGCCGCCAAGAGGTTTCGATTAATTGTGCCGAAGCACGCCAAATTCTGGGTGTATTTGAGGAGGAGAATGCCGATGTTGCATTTCGTGCCGGGTTCAAGGAGCAGGCTAGGGCCTTAATCCAATCAAACGTACCAGTGAGTGAGCACACCGAAAGGTAATTACATTCTGGATTTTATGTCAGTTCGACGGTAACGCTAACAATGTTTACGTATATCACAGGTTGGATGAACTGCGAGAAGCGTACCGAGTCCTTACATGCCCACGTCCAACGCTATTGTCGGCTGGACATGACCCTGAAAATTTGTTGCTCCTCCTCCATTCTTTGGTCATTATGTGCAACCGCTATCCAGAGGAGCTTGTTATCTACGAATTTGATTCATACAACCTCCTGCTCTCACTTCTGGATAATCATTGCACAGCTGAAGGTATTCCTCCAGAAGGAACGACTAAGGCACAGGCTCTAGAAATTTCAGTCTGCACAGCGGAGCTCATCTACAACACTTGTGCTGTCTCGAGTAGCAACAGTGAATTGTTGCTTGATCAACCAGGGTTGAACACGATGGAGAAGGCCGTGAACTTCTGCGTCGATTCAATAGTCTGCTGTGAAGCGGACGAAAACCCAGAATTGTTGGAAGTTTGCTTCTATTTACTACAAACTATCACTGGGCTACTGGCCTCACCTCAAGGAAGGGACTGGATTGCCGATTCATCAACATTATTGGTGGACATGGTTCGCGTTTTGTGGTTGTGGAATCACGCTGGAAAGAAGTCCTTCGTAATGTCCAAGCTCACACAGCAGGTTCTTGAAGGTAAGATCCGCTGCTATACTTTACATGACTGGGTTCTCACCTTTTTATTATGTTTGCAGGTATGTCAAGAATGACACAGCTGGAAGAGAACCAGACACGTCTCGTCAAAACAGGTGTCATGTGGCAATTGTTCAAACTCTTTTCGACTTACAATGTAGAACTGGATGATACTATTGTTCACACCCGATTACAGAAAAGTATTAGGCCCGAGGAAGAAGGTTATGCGACTGTGGCTGTGGAGGTTCAAAATCTGCTTGCGATTATGGCAGTTCGGGCACTTTGCAGACTTGGAGGGCTGTTTGCTGACGGGAGTGAGCACCTATCCCCATCTAATCCTCTGGTAAAGCAGGTTACTGACGCTCTAATGACTCCGAATTTGGCTGGATTACTGCTTCTAAGTAGTCATCATGAATTTTTGAAGATCTTCCACGGAGAATGCGAGTCCTACACATTGTTTTGGAACAGTGAGATGCGCCTAGAGCAGATGGCTTTTATTTCACCGAGGGCCAGCGTCGAACCTGCACTGTCGACGGATGAACACTACGTCGAAGCCATTCAATTCCGATTCATGTACCTTGCAGACCTATTTTATGTCGGCGGTATGTATATTGAAATGCTCATGGGAAGTCTTCTCGTCCTTGAAAACAGCCTGGTTCCAGCGCGTGTCACCGAACTGGGTCTGACGGAAACATTTTTTAGAGAATTATTCTCGTTCATTGACAGTGGAGAGTTTATCTGCCCAGAGCTTGTAAATGAAGAAGGAACCATAGAAAAACTTCCTCCATTTGCGGGTTGGGATATCGATGAAGAGCAGCGAACAACCATGGATCGAGTCACCGCCTTGAACTGCTTATCAATTACAACGTCTGTGGCTCCGGCGCTCGTGGAGGTGAATGTGGTCGCAAACAACAGCGCAATGAAAATGGTGTTGCGCCTTCTGTTCCCACCAGATAACGAAGTTCACCAGAGCGAAGATGCCGAAAAGAGTCTGGTGCTAACGCAGCAATTGTATGTCCCGTGTCGGTTGCATTGTATTGCAACACTCCAAGTACTGTCGACTCTAGAACGCTTTGGAAGCGCCGCACTGGAATTCGGAATTTGTGATATCCTTATTGAGTTGGTACATATTTGCCAAGACGTAGGCCCCGATGCACTCGGGATCATTCGAAATCTATGTGCAAGTGGAGCTGGTTCTAAGTATGTTTCGGAAATCCTTCAGTCAGGTGTCTACTTGGAGTTCGTCGGCTGGATGTTGCTCGTGGAAGAAACCATCGTCGATGATGAATTCAATGCAGCTGAGCGACTGCGTATCCCGTCAGCGATGATTCTATCTGAGATGGTCAAGGATGGAGCACCGCTGAATATTGAATCAAGGCGAGCGCTTTGCCGGTTCTTCCCTCCTGGCATAGTTCGGACTATTGCATCCAGTCCAGACACTATTGTGGAATACATTATGGTACGGCACTGTCGTAGATGTAGTACTGCTTCATCTCTCACGAAATATTTTTATTGTCTCTGTAGGCTGACCACATGACACCGGAGCTAGTGTGGAACGTCGAGTTCCGCAATCACCAGCGAAACAACATCGTCAACTTCCTCAATATCTACTTCTCGTCAACATCGACGATCGAGACTGAAGACGGAAACTTCACGTCCGTGGTTGACTCATTCGAGATCGACTACACCGGTCTTTACCCCGCCCCATTGGCCGGCAATGTCTACTTGACCTTGTTCATGGAAGACCCAACTTTCAATTTGCACGATCCTCTGTACGTAGTCAATCCTTGTTGTTTTCTGACTTCTGACTAACCAACAAGCTAACTGTTATACAGTTATTTCATGAGTTGCTTGTGGTCCGAATTCGAAGTACTCTTCAAGCAACTGGCTCACATGACCTCTGCTCTGCGCGCCACGATGTCTCGTGCGGACGATGAGATGATACAGCGCGACATTAACCTGATCGATTTGGTGGGGTCGTCTCTAGTGTGTCTCCTCCAGGTACTTCATGTCATCAGCATGGTTGCTTCGTTTCACACAACGCTGATGCTTTTATCGTTGTGATAGGTTGAAACGTCATTAATGGAGAAAGTGACCGAGTTACAGATCCCATCGAAGTGCTGCGAACATCTGAATGAGACCGTCCGGGCTCAAGCGTGCGAGCCATGCGTTGTCAACGTGGCTCGAATCCTGCGAGTCTGCACAATGTCTCGCGCTTGCATCGCGTCAATGCAACCGATGTGCTCCACCGCGCTGTCGTGTTTGATGGCAATCATTAACCCCGTTCGAGGAGGTCCGCTTCACTTCGAGAGTGCTTTCGTGCTGGAGATCATGAGAAGAATTGTGCTAGATTATCCGGAGCATGGAGACCGAGACACGAGTGCAGGAATTGTGTACCTTGCGAGTCGCCTGGATCTGTTCGGGTTCCTCCTGAATATATTGGAAAACCCCGATGGTATCGGCAAAGTGAAAGAACAGCATATTGTCCGTGCTGAAGCAATCGAGATTTTAAACATGCTGGAAAAGGTGAGGGCCATCATCATACTGCACATTTATTGGGCTGGAACTAATGTTTAATTACCGTGATGCTATACAAAGGATCGTGTTCAAGGCAACACGGCCCATCAAATTTTGAAGAAGCATAAGAAGTGGCAGAAGATCTACCGACACGAAGCCACAGACGTGGTGATGTCCATGTCGCCTGAAGACCCATTTTTGAAGCCTCTATTCCCCGAGGCAGACCGCATCATGCGCGAGTACATGCGAATGAACCCGCGCCACAGCTCGGTAGTGTGATGGATGCAATTGTCTTTCTGATTATAGAGTCGCAGGAACGACCATATTTGTAGGTCACCGCAAATCAACGCGACTACAAAGATCTCCTTATCCTTGACTTACAACATCTCTGATCAACAGCAAGGATCTGGTTCTTCTTGCAAAGGGAGAAGCTCCATGCGTTGCAGACATCTATTTGTTTGGTGGCTCTTGTTGCTTGTTGTGATAGCTGTCTCTACAGCAGAGACCTCAATAGTTGCATGGGCGGCGAAATGTCACGGATCTACCTCGCCTCAGGACCATACGTGGTACCTTCGGCTGTTGGACTACCTACCTAATGGTAGACGATCGGAACCCTAAACGAAAAATAGAAAATAACTTGTTTGTGTCTTGTTAACTTGTGCTCGACGAAGCAAATCCGAAATTGAAACCAAACTTCTCGCAACGCTAGACGAGTCCTACGCTTCCGTGTCCACTCGCTGCTCGAAGCTCTGTCAGCAACCGAAGTTTCAACCCAGTCATAAAAAAAGCACTTGCACCGCGCTAGACGTTCGACACTCGTCCACTAACTTGTCTAAGGGCGATGAGCATCACAGGTTGTCCGCACCACACCGATCTTCCGCCACTCGTCGACCCACGTCTCGTCGACGAGGTCCAATAACGTGGTGAACTTGTCCTTGAGGGGCGCAGTTGGACCTGACCGGGGACAACTCTCCCCGACTTTCGGTTGGTGTCCGCAACAACCCACGACTTGCACATCAGGGACACAAGCGTCCGACATCTTTCGCTCTCCATTATCTACCGTTAGTGTAATCAATTCAGGGTCTTGTTCCATAGCATTCTTTGCTGGAGTAGAGCACGCAGTCACACCTCGAAGCCGTCCAATAACCGCGGCTTCTTCTTTCTCTCGCACGCTCACTCGCTATTGCATCCCTTGGACCCCAGCGTTCACCACACACTTAGGAGTCCCAGTGAGAACACGCACTTCAAAACTGCGTAGCAGTCGGCTGTATAACCCACAAGCCAAGACAGCCAGAGAAACTCGAAACACCACAGTGTCAAACTCGTACCAGACGCACCACACAGTGAGGGCTACAACCACTCCAACTGGTCCATGTAGTAGTCCTTCCACTACGTCGTACAAAACCTGCGGACCGTGCGCTATCACAGCCGCCAAAACGTCACAGCAATATATCCACCATAGCAACCATCGCTGGCTCGATAAGCCACGTGCATCCATGCTTCACCAAAAGCTTGATCGTAGCGAACCGTTGCAATCCAAGAACTTTGTAGGGTATCCCGTAAAAAATTAAAACAACATATGATGAGTAGCACCACACCACTTGCTCCACATTCTTCCGAACGAACCAAACTCATCTTCATGATCCTCCAATACTGCAATCAGAACCAAGAATAACATTCTTGGATATAGTAGATCAGGCGTAGTCAGGAGAACTAAGCAGAGCCATTTGTTCACTACACACAACCGTCAAATAGCGATCACCGCAGAAGTAGCAAAACAATCCACACGCATAGCCGCACAGTCTCAGACCATCGAGTAAGACCCACACCACATTTCGCACAGGAGTACCCAAGTAGTTATATCAAGGACGATTCACGTAACAGGATGTGCGTTCCAACTCCAGACGGCTACAAACCAGTCCACGAACATCCCATAGCTCATCGTAGTTCGTTGAGTAACGTTTGCGAAATGAAAAGTTCTTGAAATCTCCATGTCTACCCGTTAAATGTCGTCACCTTTCAGACAGTTCCCACTTTTCGCCGAGATTCCGCTTAATCGCTTTTCTCCAAAGTTTTTGTTGGTGATTAAACCTCACATAGTCCAAAGCAACTCTCCATTCCACAACTTTCATCTTCGGCACCCAAGCTTTGCTCCACCGTCATCACTTCACTGCGCTACCGCCCATCTTTTCGACTTCGACAATGGCCAAGAAACCAACGCAGCAGGACTTGGACTATCTCAAGTCACCGCTCGACGTGCTGTTCACCCAAACCGTCACTCCAGCCGACGAACGTGCTGCTCAAGAGGCCTTCTGGACACAGCTTAGTGCTTCGCTTCAAAGCAATCCTCAGTCACGCGGATTCCAGCATCTGGACGCATTGACCAAGGCAGTGTTGGAGGGACGCAATTTTGGACGACTCAGTGATGTTGTTGGCGCCACTGCCGCCGTCACCCGTACCATTTCCGGCTACGCGCAATCCGTCTCCTAGTTCATCTCGTTCCATCAGCTCCATGACGACCATCACCACCTCACCGACTGCAACATCGAACGCTGTTTCAATCATGACCACTACGACTCTATCCAACACGCCATCTTCGGTGACTTACACCAAGGCCAAGACTTCCACCAAGGGCAAGGATCCTCTCAAGCGCAAGGCAAAGACCGGGGTCGTCACGCGTTCTTTGGCTAAGCGGCAACGACGCAGCCACTCCAAGACCCAAGTTGCAGCTCTATCAGTTCCTTCCAGTCCTCCGTCCGCCGCGTAATTGGCCGACCAGGCCGCCAAAGAGATTGTGATGTTCGCCAAGTGGCTCGCTGTGAGTCAAGCCGCTCCTCCTGAAGTCCAGGATGCAATTCGGGATGTCTTACGTCGCTCTTGGAACAATCGCAAAGCCCCGTGGCGTTTTGCATATCCGTGGAAAGAGGAACGCCTGTGGTATAACCCAACAGACTTCGTGTACATTTATCACTGTCATTGGCGACTTTGGAATAATCACCGCCCTGCATTTTGGAGAAGGGCTTTCACGCGCCCATTGACGATGCGGTCCAGCGTCGTAAAGCCAAATATGATGCGATCGCTGCTCGTCTTCGGTTCATGGATCTCTGCATTATCACGTGGAGTTATTTCGCGTTCTTGGAGATGCTGAAAGACAAGGACGATATCTTCTGGTACGGTGGAACTCCACGCAAGGGTTGTACCGATTCTCACTGACTCACGAATGGCAGCCCAGTGGAGGACTTAGCCAAATTATGGAAGCACGACAAGGAACGGTACGATTTCACCGTCGAACACGCTCTGGATCCAGCAACCGTTGACGTCTACGGTTATCACCATTCTACCGACAATCTAGTGGATTCAGGTGCGCTGAGCGTGGCCGGGGATCGTAAATATCGCCTTTCAGACCAGGGACTCGCACGTGTTCGCAAGGAAATCATGTACGCCGCCAGCCAGACAGTTTCACCAGAATGGGTCGGCCCGAAGGATGAAAACCCGTGAAAGAGTCTCAGCAACAGTAACCGTATCAAGACGGCTCAAGATGCATTGTACTTGAAGATCAAGGCGGGCAAGTTCAACCCCCTACGGTTCCGCTCGTTACGGGGAATGTGAAGGACCACAGCGACTGCTCTGATTTTGAAGACGACGATGGAGTCGCCACCGCGCTTCGACTATCCTCCAATGAGGACGACGAATAAGAAAAAGAGAACGAAATGATTCAAGTCGACGGAGACTCGGACGCCGAAGAGAGCAATCGTTGCCATAGCTAGTCACATGCTAGCCTTTCATTTAAAACGAATATATATCATTTTTGCTTGACAGTCACGAGTTCCGTCCATTCCATAGTTCTTCAAGTCATCTGCGTACTCGATCACTAATGACTTCGCTCAATTAAATAAAAACTTCAAAACTTGAGAGCAATATCTCATGCATTCACCCAATGTCACTAAGACATCAAAATAAAACTTGCAACCACATTATCCACAGCTTCTATAGGGCACACTGCCGCCAAGTAGTTCACCAACCATTTCCTTCTATCTAAGAGAGCAATTCTTCTAGAACAGAAGTCCTTCCTCATCCACGACTGGATTGGCGTCCACCAGTCGTTCACTGAGTCTCAGATCAGGTAAGTTCTTCTTTTTCATCTTAGCATTTTCGAACGCTGTATTCAATGCATCGTATTCAGGGAACAACACACTTCTGGATAACCAACACGTCTCGTAAGTTGACGCCAAAGCCAAATATTCGATCGAACGGTTCTCAACACGTTTTGCCTCATGTCCAGGATCGGTGACGAGACCCCCGTGAACGCAATCTCATCACTTCCATTAGCGGCACGCTCCACATAGCTGCCAGCGGGCAGATCTTTTTCACTTAGCGGGTCACCATCTTCCACAGGAGGAGCACCGCTCACTCCACTACCTTCACTTCATCGTTTGCAGTAGCCACAGGAACTCCATCACTGTACGGTCTGCTTCAACGCCCTTTGAACTTTTTATGCGATTCACGTGCACTGTCACTACTTTATCAGGGTGGCGAGGAATCGCGATACGGTAGGCGTTCTCCCGGTCTTCTTCTCGCCGCGTTTTGCCCTGAAGTGTTGAAACACCCACACAGAGTCACCTTCTTCGTACGATACTGTTTTCAGATCTTGTAGGCGTAATGCATTTCGGTCTTGAGCCTCTCTCGCCGCGTTTTTCCCTGAAGTGTTGAAACACCCACACAGAGCCACCTTCTTCGTACAATACTGTTTTCAGATCTTGTAGGCGTAATGCATTTCGGTCTTGAGCCTTAATCAACTGTCGTTCAACCATTCTTTTGGAGTCATGTAGGGACCTGTAGAGCTGTCGGCGATAGTTCGCCCATTCGTCAGACTTCCGGTTCTTGGTAGTGTTCAAAAACGCCAGATCCAACGTATGTTTAGGATTGCGTCCATACAGGCTGAAGAAGGGCGTATATCCCAAAGACTCGTGGTACGACGTTCTGTAGGCAAACAAGATACGTGGGAGGTAGACGTCCCAATCCGTCTGCGTCTCGTGTACAAACAACCTCAGCATACCCAACAAAGAACCAATAAAGCGTTCGACCAACCCCTGTGTCTGTGGGTGGTACGCGGAACCAAAGAGCTTCTTGATACCAAGAGGCTGGTATAACGAACGCGCCAAATCCAACGTGAAATTTGTCCCTCGATCACTAAGTAGTTGTTCAGGTGCTCCATGACGGCAGATAACACCGTCGATCATTACGTTAACGAAAGTAATAGAATCTAAAGCTTGAATTGCAAAAGCCTCAGCCCATCTTGTAAAATAATCAACGAAAACCAAACTATAGTTGTTGCCTCTGTCAGTGGTAGTCAAGCGGCCGATAACATCCACAACGACCAACGAAAATGGTCCAGGTAAGTCTTTGACTGGCATTCGCTGCATTCGACTGGCTCGTCATGGTCGAGATCCTTTTCCACCATGACACATATGCCAGCACCGTACGTACTCGTCGACATCCTTTTCCACGCAGGCCAGTACGCGTGGTGTCAAACTTTTTCGAGCGTCTTCGTCTTCCCAAGTGTACCGACATCAAGGCACCGTGACAGTAGTAAAGCACCGTCTCAATGAACTTCAACGGTATCACTGGCACCAGCTTCGTGTTGGCGGGTCCAGCTTGAGCTCGAAGGTGGACGCGTCGCATAAACACACCATTACGCATCTCAAACTGTGGATCCATCCGCACAATTAACACTCGGAGTTGTGAGTCCATCGCGAGAGCACCGCTCTCTAAAAATGCCTTCATTGCTACCATCCGAGGAGGCCGTAGTTGCTCCACGACGAACTTCTCACTGTCGAGGCCAAAAGTGTCCTCATTCGACCTCCCGTCGAACTTATCAAGTCCTTCCTCTTCTTCTTCCTGCTCTTTTTGAGTGACCACCCGTGGTCGATCTTGCTCACCCAACGATTCATCATGCGTCAAATCCACAACGTCGTCGACTCCTCTGTCATCAGCACTACATTGTCGTGTTCAAGCAGGGTAAAACTCTCGGATGTAGTCGTTTCTCCGTTGACGCTAACTCCTCGAACACCACGTCGGTGTCTTCATACGGGATATGTCTTCCATGGGAAGTAGTCCCCCCGACTTCGACGACAATGTCACTTGTGGCGTTCGGCGAAGTAGCACTAGGCGTAGCAGGAGTAGAAATTCCCTTCCAGACTCTCTTATGTCTGACAATCTTCGGAGCACTGGGTACAGTACTTATACGTTGACGCCTAACAGCAGTTAGAGTCGAACCAGTCGTATATATGTGATTAAGCCTAGATAGTCCATCCTCGTGACCCATGAGCGTTCCTGCTCTGTGGTGAATCTTGAACCGGAGTTGCTACAACTCCATTGCCCATCTTGCCAACTTGGCATTCGTAGTCCTTGTATTCTCACTAAAGTTCTAAGTGAGTGTTTAGTGGTCTGTACATAAATCGAACTCGCTGTGGTCGACATAACAGTGAAATTTCATCGTGGCCCAGACCACACCCCAACATTCAATCTCAGTAGTCCGATTAGTTTGTCGATCCAGCGGCTTTGAGAGCCGACTAGCATCTTGCTAGCGAACGTACAGTTTGAATCTCTTAGAGAAGTCCGGGTACACCAAAATTGAAGGGCATACCAAACTCCTCTGGAGTTGGGTGAACGCCATCCCACAGTCCTCTTTCCAGCGAAAGACGGTTCCTCTTTCTTTAGACGTTCTAGCAGAGCCACAAACTCGACCTGCCGGAGTTGCGCGTGGCTCATCAACTGTAGCCGTGGCAAAATTCTGCCCAAAACTAAAGGCAATGCCGTGGTGGGATCGTCTTCCGGTGTCCTTGCTGTCCACGGAAGCTGTACGCTGGTTGATACGTGCGGTAAGGCAACTGTTTATTTGTTTATTTGTACTTAGTTCATTCTAGCTTTGTTATGTCTTCATGCAGCACGTCATGTTCCAGGAGGACGCCGAGTGATAATTTGTTGCCCCTCAGTAGTGAAAAATTATCACGGATGGATGGATTGCGTGAATATCCACGATTAGTTGCGCTTGCAGGTATATTCATTGCAGCTCGCAGTACGCTTCCGGAAGTACTACAAAACAATCTTCCTGGGATTGGTGGGTGTGGCAATTACAAATGCCTTCATCGTTTACCGTGAGGCCCAAGAGCTACGTGGGGAGCCCCCAGCAGACCATGCAGCATTCGTGATAGTGTTGCAGGCTCAGTTGCTGCAGCCATCCAAGGCCGATTTCGTCGAAGAGGTATATCCTACATATTTGCTATCTCTCATAACGAATATGCTGGATGCTGACTTATGTTGTGATTTATAGATTCTATCACCCGGCTTGACAATGCCTACTGCTTCTAGTAATGTAAACCCTCCTGAACACCGACTGATGGAGTTTCCAGATTGGGTGCAAATTCGCGAGCGTTTTCGAAAGCAACCGCAGCACCGATGCTAGGTTTGCTCTATTCGGAAGACGAAGATTGGCCAGCGCAGTGCCACCAGGTTCTACTGCGAGGCGTGCAGCGAGGGCAACAAACGGTAAATGACAATTCTGAACTACAAGAGGCTTACAAGAGGCTTTATCTTACGTGTTGTCAGGTGCAGTGAGTACCTTTGCGACCGCGTCCGTCTCGGAAATTACTGCAACAACACTGCAGCGTGCCACCAAATTTGCACCTGATGTGAAAGAATGGAGCGGAGCGCCCAGCGCCTCGTGTTGGCCGAGGTACCCTGATGCGGGGTCTTGGAAAGAAGCACCGTCACCGTTGCAAAGAGGGAGAATCCAAGTCGAATGAGGCAGGAGATGCTGAAGCGGGTGACAGTGAAGATGGGCTCTCCACCGCTGAAGAACACAAGGAGACCGACGGCGACAATGACGAAGAGAGTGCAGACAGCGACATGGGTGTGTTTGAGCTATAGGAAGCGTAGGAAGGTTGTGAACGATTGAATACACAAATTGTAGTTGTAATCAAAGATGACGCAGTGAATACTGTGGCGGATACGTCTGTCCTTTGTTTGCTCCAAATAAAAAAGCCGAAATTATAAGTATTATATACTCCATGATGTTATTGGAGGGTCGTGCATAGGTGGATTTACCTACATTTCGCGTACAGCGTCATGGGCACTGTCTGAAAGCCGATGATCTCACTTCCCGCAGGTCATAAAAAGGCATCGTACTTATTGTTGCTAATAAAAAATTAAGAAATCCTGAGTATAACATGTAGTATCGGAATGCGCCTGCTCTCCATCACGACGTATATCGAGGGGGTCGAAAAGGCCGTAAGGGCGGGGGAGGGGGTTAACGCCCCTAGGGCGGAGAACAGAACAGAATTTGCTACCTGAAGTTGAGACTTCTTTTGGGTAAGTCCAAAAGGACCAGGCCGCTTTGTGTGACATATATGTCTGTTAGTGAACTCGGTTGAAGAACTCCTGTTCATCCGTGGTTAGACCAAGCGCTAGGTGTGAGGTTTGGTCGTATTGGAGGCCGACGAGTGTTCGTCGAAGACTGGAAGCACATTTCCAGTAATACTTACCGCTGGAGCACGTGCCCGGCACCCCTGTGTCTGGCTGAGAAGTCAAGCACATTCCACCACTGAAGGGCAGGCAGGGTCAAGTTCAAGGAAGAGGAGAAGACGACTTGGAGTGCTCGTACCAAGGACGTCAGTTTTGGTCGACCTACCACCTTACCAGCGCAGAGTGAAGTGGAGGCCGGAAGGGATCAAGTCAAGGACTATCGAGTATTTTTCATTGATCCCGTATCATCGTTAGCCCTTTGTGGGGATAACACATTGTTGTGAGTGACGGGAGGGTGCAATCGTGAATTCCCAACACGACAACAGGTGCCGCAACCCGGGACTTCGGTTGACCTTCTGTGCTGATAAGAGTGGTATTTTGTAGGTTCGATTACGAGCCAAGAAGTGAAGATAAAGCAAGTGGAAATGGCGAAAGGATCACCTTATGCGGTACTTGCTACGCTACCGAGAGGCGGGGATCAAGACGGCTTCGACTCGACATCTTGGACGGAGGACCTGGTGACGACTGGGTGATCCGTCCGCTTCGAGGACACAGAGTTTGATCATGACGCCAAAAATAAAGGCGATTACGTCGACGATGAGTTGGAGGACAAGGCGCCTGTACAGGAGTCCGACCTCCACGAAGATGCAGATGTGTTTGTGACGAAGAGTGGTGGCGTGAAGTCGCTATCACGCAACGTCGCAGACGAATTCGAAGAAGCGGGCAAACCAGAGCCTGCTCATGATGATATTGACGAACTTAACGACGACTTGAAGAAGTCATCAACGATGACTCGCGGCGCGAGTTCCCTTACGACGAAGAAGGATGGGAACCTTCCACCGATCAATGGGGACAGTCCAGCGGCGAACAAGACACTCGGATAATGCTTGAACGCTATGTTAAACACCAACAGCTGGATCCAGCTGTTTGCACCAAAGGCGGCGCGACAGACTGTTTGGGTTAACATTGTCGAATGAACTCAGCTATCCTGTGAACTCGACGAGTACGAGCCAAGTACGGTATCCTTGTTGATGGGTATGGGCATGGACGCGCACGCTTACCCGTTGTCGACAGCCCTCGCCGACCGGACTCCGTTGGAAGCGGGAACGGAGCTGCAGAGGTGGAAATTAAAACTGAACACTGCGTTTGGGAGCAAGAATGCTGGTGCTGGACAACAACCGGTGGCCCGATCTGCCGGAGAACGAGTGAATCCAGCGAACATTCCGTTGCTAAGGACGCCAAAGAAGACCACCCGAGCTGTGTTTGGATCAGTCGAACATTCGTCATACGTCCATGAATCTCACATGGTTACGCCAAGGCCGGAGAGTCGCAAAGCACGCGTTGCTAAAGAAGCTGAGCAAACAGAGTCGACGGCGAATACTCGACCAGGCACTGGATGAAGCTCCTCGAGACGTCAAGCACCTGCCGACGCCTCGACAAGTGATGAAGTTAAACCTTTCTACTGAGATGATGACGACAATAATGCTACGACGGAGTTGGCGTGGCAGATCCGTGAACTCACGTCAATGGAAGAGGTGGACCCGACTCCAAGGTTCGAGTTGGCTCACCACCGACCATCGGGCAAGACCCTCCCTTCCGCGGTAAATGGGATGAAAGTGAGCACTTCATGCAGTGGTTGAGAAGCTTTGTGTACTAGATGAAAGGTACACACACCTCCCAACGAATGGTGCATGGCCTTTCAACTCAATCTCAGGGATGGTGCCGTACACTTGCACAGGGCTCTATCTCGAAAGACGAAACGCACTTGGAGTTTGCTGAGCGACAAGTTTATCAACTACTACTGCTCACAGTTCAGTCAGTCAGCGAGTATTCGTTACTATCGAGCGAAGCGGTTGGAGAAGAAGCATATTCGCGATTATCTAAACCGACTGAATGGTTATGCTCGTAGTGCCAACATCAGGTTCGAGCACAGTGGACGTGAGGAGAAAGACCACGTCAAGCACTTTCTGGAAACGTGTGGAGATCGAGACCTTGAGCGACAACTCACTCCGATGCAGTTACGTGATATTCATACGCGTGAGGACGTCGTTAGCGACATCCAGAAAGTGGATAAAAGAGTGTCAAGCCGCTCATCGAGTCAAAGTTCATCCAGATGTGATGATAAGCGTAATCCCAGTTCAAGTGGGAACTATGGGCGCCACGACGGTCGAAGTCGCAGTGAACCACGCCAGACTTCACGTGTTGCGTTGATCGATGCATCTGTGACTGATCCCATTACCGAATTACAAACTCGTGCTTCACTGGAAAGCCCCAACGAGTATTCGAACGACTACTCGAATGATGACCGGACTGATTTTTTATAAGGGTGATGAAGCTGATGACGATGATTCTGACAGCGATTGTGGTTCAAAGAACGTGATTCAACGTGAGGATTCTTATTCTGACCAAGACTAGAGACTGGTTGCAGCTGCTAATAACAACGAACGTTGAAATGCTGCTAACGGGACGTTCGCGCAAAGTGACAAGCGTCCGCAAAACAATGGACAACAGTCAAGTGGGTTTGGCCAAGGTGGGTCTCGACCGATGATTCAATCTGGCCCAAGCTTCAACAATAACCGTAGTAGACGCGGTTTCCAGAGACCGAGTTATGGTCCATGCGCTGCATGTGGTGGGCAGACTCATTCTACACACTTTTGTTTCCGACAATGCCGGTGGTACCAGCAAGTGCAACGACCTCAGCAAGAGTGAGGCCTCCGACGAGCTGGCCAAGATCCTTAGGACTAAGGTTGACAAGAAGAACATTAGTCTCGAGCTCCAGAAGCTTGTCTTCGGTGGACATTTAAATTAGGTTGCCCGCCAACCGAGCCTGGGTTGGTCCCTACCGGGCAGTCACAGTCAGCCGACCTGGTGATTGACGCGGAATGTTTGCATGCGTTTCCTGGGAAGTGTGAATGGCCTGAAGACAACAACAACAACGTAAACGAGAAAAAAGGTGGAGTTCGATGGAGAAAGTGGCGTACGTCTCGACGGAGGCAAATTGCATGTGATGAACGATGACTGGTTGGGAGCGTATGTGAAGTGGGCGAAGTTGCGTCGACGCTCGCCAAAATGGTGAAGTTGCTCCCTGGGGAGCGTATGGGATGGTGGTCGTCGCAGAGGTTCGACCGACGAGTGAGAATGCGAGCTGTCGTGTGTGGTGCAGTAAAAAATGTGAGGACTTCGATCCTCTTGGACACTGGCGCGAACTACGACTGGAACCTATCCAGGAACATGGTCGACAACTCGAGGTACAATGCATTTAAGAACGAAAGATGTCAACGACAACCCGAGTGAAGGCCAAGGTTACTCTAGGCTGAAACACAGAGTATGAGTTTGAGTTCTGGGTCATGGACCACAGTGCTGGATCCGAAGTGATGCTCGGCCCCGACTTTATGATACCAGCTGGAATACGTTTGGATCTGTTCAATTTGACGGCCAAGCTTCCAGGAGAAGAAGTGGTGCCGATGGTGAAATCGTCAAGCGCTGATGAAGATACAGCTGAAGGAATGCATGTCACTGGTGGACCGACGAAGAACCTGCAGATACCAGCAGGTGAATAGATCGAGTTTACGCTGCAGAAAAGAAAACCATCATTATGAACTCACGACGTCTGGGGCGACGCACTGCTGTGCTGATTCCGACGATCATTCGGTTCCAAAAAGGGCAACCAACTCATGTGCGATTGACGAATATCCCTGACAGGATGGTGTACTGTCCAGCACATCTTAACGTGATAGCGTGGGTACCCCGAGGCTTTATGCCAAAAGAAGCTGGTTACGTATCGATCGACTATTGGAAATACGAGCAGTGGCAGGTGCTAGCTTATGCTGGTTCACATGACGAAACCTGGTTTAAGTTGGAGTGTGAACTGTATGAACAATGGCTGGTATCACAGCCGCCTGGGGTCGAACGACAGCCCTACACTTGGCCGACCAGCATATTGCAGAAACCCGACGAGTACTCAAGTGATGGTGAAGATTCAATATCACAGGACAAACCGTGGAGTACGGAGCCTGTATCACGGAGCGTCGACATTGTGACCGACAGCTCGCCAGTGGACGATGATCCGGTCAGCGCTGCAGTTGCATGTGTAGCTTCAGCCCCCACTCCCTTGGTATTGGTCACGACGGTAACGAGTCACCTACTGAAACTCCTAGCGACGAGAGATCGTCAGATTCTGCAGTCGCCGATTTGGAGCATACGCTCATATGTGTTATGCACGTACTGTCCACTGAGGGCAATGACGATCCAGCTGACGACGACTATGCCGTACACGAGGTGAACTACATCTCGTTGGAGGACTATGCTCAAGAATTACCAGTTTTGCCTGACTTGACAGAGCCCTCTGTCGCGGAGCTCGACGATACCGCTCTGAATGTGAAGAACCCAAGTCTCGCCGGCGATCAGCAGCGACAACTCGACGATGTGTAGAAAAAAGAACGAAGAAATCATGATTTCGAGTGGCAATGCACTACCACCTCCAGCATATGGGGTGGTATGTGACATCGATGTCCAAGGGCACGCCCAAGTAAGCAACGAGCGATGCGAATTCCGCTGGGGCACATACAGAAGCGCTACGAGTTACTCAAGGAACTTCTGAAGGCAGGCCTCACTACGTCCTCGGACAGTCCATGGACATCGCCCATCGTGATTGAGTTGAAAAAGAACGGCCAAGATATTCGACTATGCATCGATTACAAGATGATCAATGCGGTCACCGCAATCATGGAGTACGCCATGCCTCTAGTCGACGACCGATTGACCGAGTTGGCAAGATACTTTGTGACGAAGTGGGTGAACACTTGACCGCCCAAAGGTGTATAG
>NBNE01000373.1:0-24473 GCA_002215365.1 Phytophthora megakarya
CACCGCAGTACCTGCACGCGCTCATGTTGGCCTCTGTCCGAAATTTTGTGTTTGCAGCAGTACCGTTTTGCCACCGCCGCTAAATTTAAAATTTGAAACTGAACTCTCATTGGCGGAATTTTGTGTTATACGCATGCCTATTGGTCGAGTTAGAGGAACTGGCTGGCCCTCTAAAACACTCTGGTTTTAAAAGGGTTTAACCCTTTAAAACGGGTTTAAAAGTGTTTAACCCTTTTATTACCAGTTTTTTTCACTACCAGAGTTTTTTTAAACCCTTAGCCTTTTATCCCTTAACCCTTTACTAACCCTTTCCCTTTTAACACTTTTAACCCTTTTTTCTTTATCCCTTTCACTACCCTTTCATTTAACCCTTTCACTACCTAAATTAAAGGGTTATCTATTTACTTGAAAACAAACAGTATTTTATAAAAATTAATCCTACAATAGACTATAGCTTCGGGCACTAACAGATACGGCTCATATCATAGTCAAAGATGATACCGTAGGTTAAACCCTTTAATTTTGAGTTTTTGAGTTTTGCAGATTGTGTTCTGCACATTATCGTGAGTAGGATTTATTCGGGCACTAACAGATACGGCTCATATCATAGTCAAAGATGATAGGTTAAATACTTTCATTTTGAGTTTTGCAGATTGTGTTCTGCACATTATCGTGAGTAGGATTTATGTGCACGGGCTTGTAGCCAACTCTATGAAGACTCATCGATTTGCTTCGTTTGGACGAGCGGCCGCGCGATTGAATGAAGAACGTCGCCAGTGCTGGTCGCCAATACTACTGGGTGGTGCAGGAAGTAGTCGCGCTCTCAGCATTGCGTAACATGCAATGGACGACGTCGCTGCGGCATCGTAGCGTACCAGGACGTCCATACGTCGCGAAAGAAGCTGGCGCAGGCGTCCTGCCGTGGATTCGCTGAGGCCCGCGATGGATAGCTGTCAGTGGGCGGGCAATTACACACGGACAATCGAGCAAGTGGCAGCGGCGCTGACATGCAGGGCTGCGGGAGATTTGACAGCTCTCTGCGCCCGCAAACAGCGTCGCCACCATCCACACGCTCGACGATCAAATCGCTCGCGGTTCCTGCCGAAAGGCCCATGAGACAGATGAGGACGGCCATCTCGTGATCTGGTTGACGTCGTTAAACCAGCGTCCTTCCACTCGCGAGGAGGACGTTGAGCAGCATTTTGGCTCGGGGAAGGGTCGGAAGATGGCGAAAATCGCCATCTTGCAGTCCGGCAACTGTTTAAAACACAGTGGATCTCTCCCGTCTTGCGTGCGTCGTGTCGCATACATTTTGTAAACCTGAGTTTGTGTGTACACACACGCCGGTTTTTTGCGCCACGGCGTGAAAGGCAACTTGTTGTTGCCATTGCCGACATCGCTGACAGCGAGTTGCCGTGCGGACGACGCGCTTCAAGGACTGTCGGCGCGTTACTAGCAAATGATAGCGAAAGTTTCTCGAGGCCAGGTGGGCCCGGAGCGATCCTCGAGTGCAGCCGCAACGTTCGTGTATGGCTCTGATTTCTGGCTTACCTCCGGCAATCACCGACAAGAATCACGTGCTTCGCCATCAACTCGGTGCAGGGCATGGCAACAGCCGACCCCACGTTGCGGCGGCAAGCTGGAGCCAAAACAGAGATAATAATCTCGTTTTCCGGCTCGTATCGAGATTATATAGACGGGCATCGTCAACACTTGGCCAGCAAAACTCGCTAACGCCTCAACTGTTCGCAAAAGGCAGTTCGCCACCTTAGTTCGCCACCGTTTCACCATGTTGCGAATAACGCCAAAGACTTTAGTGCATCGGAATCAAGACAGCAAGTCACCGCTGGTGGCTGGCGCCTGGGTAAGAAAATCGTCTGGCACAAGTTGCAATTGCGCCTCACGCCGCGGCTCGTCTCTGTCGGCGGGCTTTGCAGCCATCTCGACCACGCGATCGAGCAGAGTATTGCAGCAGCTTACAACCTCAAAAGTACTCTACGCCTCGGCACCCAACGAGGCCATTGCAATTGCATTCCCATCAGTCCAAAGCCATCAAGCGTTGCCGGGTCCGGAGATACTTTCGGTTCAGGGCTCGCGTCGCTTCATTTCGTGATTGACCCTTCTCTCGCCTAGTTACTTACGCGGTGTATGGTTGTGAGGCCCGGCGCTGCACTGCCCGAAATGTCTCTGGTTATCCCTTCTCTATAGCCGCCACAGCAGAATCCGCCCAAAACCGCCCACACTCCAACACGCCGGCACGCGCACATATCGCCTTCTTCACTATGGCGTTCTCCTCGGTCGAGACTTTGCGGCCCATGAAGCCCGTGTCGCCTGCCAGCGCGCCAGCCTCGAAGCGCCGCGTCGCCAGCTCCGTCAAGGACCGCACTGTGGTCGTGTTCGACTGGGACGACACGCTCTGCCCCAGCTCGTGGCTGCACGCACAGGACCTTTTGCCCAAGTTCCGCGGCCAACAAATCAACGTGACGCCGGAGCAGCGCGAGGTCTTGTCGCTCATTGGCGCGCACGTCGCGCGACTGCTGCAGAAGGCCGTGGCCTATGGCCCCGTGTTCGTGGTCACGGCGGCCGAGTACGGCTGGGTCGAGATGTCGGCGGCGCTCTATCTCCCCGCGGTGCAGAGCATCCTGGCGCTGGCGGACGTGCACATTGTGTCGGCGCGTAGCTGGTACGAGCAGAACTTCGGGCTGGGCGGCGACTCGGCTACGTGGAAACAGGAGGTCATGCAGCTCATTGCGCGCAAGTGCTTTGCTGCGGCCGAGACAGGAGTGAACCGCTCGTACAGAGACCCAACCAGCCCGCAAGACGCGTACTTCAACCTTTTATCCATTGGCGACTCGATGGCCGAGCGGGACGCGTGCTTCGCGGCCGTGGAGAATGTCGGACGCACATTTGCCAAGACGCTCAAGTTCGTGGAGCACCCCAACGCCGAAGAGGTGTTGCAGCAGGTGGAGCTTACGCACGACTCGTTCGAGCAAATGTGCGGCTGGGACAACAACTTGGACCTGCGACTGTCCCGCGCGCAGTTGGCGGAACTGCGCGGCTCGCCTATTTAAATTACTACCGACACTGCTAGGAGCGTCCACTAGGGACGAAGTTTTTAGACCACGCCCATGTAGAAGGAATACGTCGGCAGTTTATAATAATATGCAACATACACTTGAGGATTAACGTAGCGTTTGGCAACAGTTGGCGTCATCACCGTTGTAGTATCCGAAGCGTGAAGCGTCGGGATGGCGAATCCAATAGCGGAGCGTCGGCGGCTCCGTGTAAGTCTGATCGTTTGACTGTCTTCAAGGCTCATGTTATTGATTTCGTGTGTAGAAACTCGAGAACCAGCGCTTGGAAGAAGCAGCTCGACAGCGTCAAGAAGAGCTCAGAAGACAGGGAGAAGCGGAGCTCAAGCGACTCGAAGATGGTGAGCAACGTAAAAGATCGTTTGCAGTGGTGATGTTCACGTGTTCTTTGGTTGCAGAGCGAATTGCAGAAGAGCAAAGACGGCTGCGAGAGGTTGAAGAGATCCGAAGGAAGAAGGTGGAGGAGGAAGAGCGCATCGCAACCCTTGAACACCAAGAGAAACAAGTGATCGCTGCCATTGAAAAGCAGTTGAAACTGGTCGGAGCCTTTTGGACCTCGACGCTGCAACTGCCAGGACGTGACGGAGCTCTTCCGCTGTGTGCTGTAGTGATAACAGTTCGAGCATTAGAGACGCCGATCTTGGGACTGGAACACGATGTGATTCTCGTGGGGGACAACACTGCCAAGATCCATGGATTCGACCGCAAAAACAAGCGTTTCCTGTTCACCTCCACTTGGAGAGATGAAAAGGATGAGAAGCTGTCACTTCGGACACCCGTTGCAATGGCGACAACGCGTTGCGGACGTCTTCTAGGTGAATACTCTGCATTTTCATGTTGTGAACATGCAGTATTCCGAGCTAATTCTGCTAGTATGTGAACAGGAGTGTGCTCGCATCGCACTCATTGATCTACGTGTCGTCTTTCAATTGTACAAGACTTGCGTCCTGGCGAACCAAGTGACGGGTGGTTTGACTTGCAATTTCGACGCGTCATCCGCTCGAACACTTTTCATTAATGGCAAGCCACATCTCACTCGACCTCGAGGTATTGCTGTGGATGACGCTGCTGGAGAATTTTATGCTAGCGATGCAGCAAGCAATTGCATTCGAGTGTACAAACTACCGACGAATGCTGTGGTTAAAAGTGTCGTTCTTGAACGAAGCATTACAAGTTCTGACGCAGTCACGTTGAAGCGACCAGCAGGGTTTGATCTTTCTCATTATCATATTGTTGTCTGTGATACTGGAAGTTCGCGGTTGGTTGTGTTTGCAAAGCGTGGGGCATTTGTACAAACAATCGGTTGCAAGGGAATACATGGCGGCGAGTTTTACGATATACGTGACGTAAAGCTGGTGAATGTCCGAAAGGTGTGTAGATAGCATTGATTCCACTAAATTTTGCTCACTTGTAATGTTCATTCGACACAGCGTGCGATCACCCGCGGAATTCAACCTGAAAGCGATGGTGGAATCTCGAACGAGCAGTTTGAAGCAATCGTAGCTGATTGTGGCAATTTTCGCGTACAAATTCTCAACGAACGTGGCGAATTCCTGAGGCAGTTGTCGCTACTTGGAAGCTCAGAACAGATTGTTATTCAACGTGACCAGTTCGCCAACTTACGTTCTGAAATTACAAGAGAATATGCCGCACTGAATCATCCACCACCTGTATTATCTGGAGAACGCATGGATGACATTTACAATCTTGCGACTTTACTGCACCCGACATGCAAACTTTACGCCCACCTGACTAAGAGAATATGCCGCACTGAATCAGCCTCCACCTGTATTATCTGGAGAACGCATGGATGACATTTACAGTCTTGCGACTTTACTGCACCCGACATGCAAACTTTACGCCCACCTGACATCTTGCCAAATGGAGTGGCGTGATAAGCGTTCACGCTTCCACCATCCAATTGCGCTTGCGTATGCTCCATCCGAAAGAGAAATCGTAACAGTAGACCGTGAAAATGCCAGTGTGTATGCGTATAATTTCGACGCAGCAGGCTCTACGTGGCTCCAGCTCCCCAAAAACCAACTCCAAGGTGTGTGCAGCGTGCACAGTTGTCTTCAGCTCAATTACCCAGCAGAGCAAACAAATGATTCACCGAAAAGTTGGCTATACGTAAGTGATCCGATAGCGCATCGTGTAGCCGTGCTGGACTCTAGCAATCTGGCGTTGCAGTTTTTCATCGGTGCAACTACTTATGGTAATCAAGAGTTGTGCTCCAATGGCTTTCTTCCTGGAGAACTTCACCACCCCTCATATATTGCGATCTATAACACGCGTGATGGAGATGTACAAGCTAGTGATGGCAGTACGTCTCATACCACATTGGTGGTTAGCGATAGCGGCAATCACTCCATATCACTATTTGATGCTCGAAGTGGTTCATTCCGTGGTCGTATCGGTGAGGGCTTTGGACATTTGGAAGGATTCCTCGACTCACCACAAGGTATCGCCGTTTGGAAGGAACGTCTTCTTTTTGTCTGCGATCAACGTAATCATCGCGTTCAAGTATTCGAGTTGGCAACCCGTAAATTTGTGCGCGCTTTCGGCCGTATGGGTATGAGACCCGGTGAAGTCAACTTTCCAACGGGCCTAGCACTTTGTCCAGGACTCCCAGAGACCCCAAAGTGCAATTTTGGTTCACATCGCTCAGATAAAGTTGTTGTCGCTGACACTGGCAACTGTCGAGTGCAGATCCTTGACTTGAATGGCTGTGTGCATTTAGTGCTGGACTCGACAGCGATGACATTTGATCAACCCATTTCGCCGGTTGGAGTCTGCGTGGAGCAACGTAGCGGATATATACTTGTGAGCGATGTTGCTAACCACTGTGTGATCATTTTTACGAACAGAGGCGAATTTCTATCAGCCTTTGGAGCTACTGGTGAGGGAGATACTCAGTTCATGCAACCCATGGGTCTGATGATCGCATCTCAGTGTGCGGATATTAATTCGCTATTGGTCTCTGATAATGGTCGATGTGACGTGAGTACATTCCAGCTCCGGTTGTAATTCAAACAAATTTGCTGCGCACAACCCACCAATATCTATTGTCCTTGCCACTGGGAAGTGACAAATCCTGATAGTCTTTAATTCAGTTTGATCTCGCTCAGCTCTACATCATCTTCACTGTTGTCATCATCGGAATTCAATCGTTGGATGCGAGCAACGGGAGTTAAAACAGGATCGATGGGTGTGGTGTTACCACTAGGGGTATCGTCGAGTGGGCTGTACTGGTTTCTCCATCGCTTAACCAAAGTGACCACCACAACGATACCGATTGCGACGTTTGCTACTACTGCTGCAACTAAAAGTACCATTGTGAACGTACTCATTTCACCGATACCACTTGTCGACGTCGCTGGATTATTGTCCACATCTCCCATGGCCGAGTTACTTGATTCACCCAGTTGAGATGCATTGAAGTGATCTTCGAGGTTTGCGATGAAATCGGAGATCACCATGAAATTTGGCGTTCCGACTCCAGAAACTGCGTCCCAGCCAGCCGCAGCACTGAAAGAGTCTTCACACGGGGTGTTTCCCCCACGCGGGGCTCCATTGTTGCCCACCACAACGTCATGAAAAGCATCGGGATGAGTCTCGGCAAGGTAGTAAAGCAGTGGGTTGATGAAGCCCAATGGACTCTTGCCGGCGTTTAACCGGCGGTCATTCCATAGGGATACCATAGCACCAAGTACCGGTGTGGATGCAGACGTTCCTGATACTGACGATAGTCGGTCATTCATGTATACGAGAAATCCTGCGCCGAGAGCCGCTACATCGGGATAAGCACGGCCACTAGCGTTGAAAAAACCTGGGCTAGTTGGAATGTTTCGGGTTGTTAAATATCGCTCCACCACAGTGCGCTGGTACTCCGGAATTGGGTAGATATTGGAGAATCCACCCCCAGACGTGATAATTCCACCATTTTCGACACTGCAGATCACTTCCTCTTTCGTACGAAAGAAAGGTTTCGCCGCTTGTTGCATTTTTGTCAAAAGCATGGTGGCCCCAACAGTAGTAATGTAAGGACTTGAGGACGGCCACTGTGGTCCACCCTGTTTGCACATGTCCTCGACTGGTATTTTCTCGAACTCCGGACGCAGTCCCGTTACACCGTCGTCTCCACCTGCAATGAGCACCGTTATTCCGCGCAAACCCATTTTGATGAGAAGAGTATCCAAGGTACGCGCGTATCCCGGTGAGACATCGAAGATGTGCTCTTCATCATCTGAGTAGCTAATAGAGACAACGAGAGGGGGATTCTCCAGTGCTAGCACATCTTGAGCAAACTCTACAAACGGTTCATCCTCCGACGAGTACGGGTTGCTGCCGTTCATGGTCCAGACGTATGTGGTAGCATTGCGACCAACTCCTGTGATGTACTGCACGTCGAGTGACGCCTCTGTGCTGGCCCGCTCAGGATGATTGACTCGGCCCCCCTTATCAATGATCTGTGGTGGATTCTCTCCTGGCAAGTACTGCTTAAAAAACGTCACCAAGTCCGCAGGATCGTACGACTCATCGTAGAACGAAGGCACGCATTGACTGTTGCTTTCGTTGGTCACCACGAGGTCATCCGGAATGCCGTAAGTTTGTCGAACCTGTGCCAGAGTACCTCCATTGCCGTCCAACTCAGTTACTTGTGACGAAGCAGCTCCCAGTGCTCGCAGACCCAACGGATGCGTATTCACGCTCAAAAACGACACAACATCCTGCAAATGTCCCGGAACTGCTACGGCACAAGATGCTCGCATCAACCTCCGTCGTTTCCACGACGGCACATTTTCTGTCTCTTCCACTTCATAGTGATGCATTTCCGTGTGTAGCATTCGCTCCACATGCTTCACCTTCATCTGAACCTTGTACAGATTCGACGTGGGCGAAAATGTTCCCGTGCTGCCAAACTGTCCAACCCAATTGTGGACCGCATCAAGTGCGCCGTCAGCAGGACGAGAGAGTCGATCTGCTTGCTCCTGAGCAAGATACTTCCCGTAAGTTGCGTGTCTGTAGTCCACAATCAAAAGTCGCAATATTAGCCTTATCTCGTTATTTTACCATGGTTCTACAACGGAATCAATGCAGCAATTCTGTCATATCAATTGCAGCACGTACGTTGGGTTGGAAACGCTGTAGAACTCTCGTTCTAGCGCGAAAAAGTCTCCAGGGAGCAGCCCAATGACCAATTGCACCATTTGGTCTGGGTCTGCGCGGCTCTGACGGACGTAGCGGTCGCTGGAGAAGCCATTGAAGCGTGCCGATGGGTCGTACATGGCAGCAGTGACTGAAGAGAGCGAACACAGCGCCACTGCCAGCGAAAGCAGCCACGAACCTGCCATCAGTGAAGCTAGGTCGAGAGTGGAGTCCACGTGCTGACGTTGGCAGAGAGGTTCAGTATGATTTGAAGAATGGTATACTTTAATCAAGAATAGCGTAACTGATCCTTTGTCTTGATTACAGTATGTGACAAAAGGTGAATATAGGATCATGTTGAAGTGAACTGGTACTACAGTTCTCAACTCGAGTGAGACCATTCATTCCCAAAGCACGTACTGTACACTGCAATTCAATGCGTGTACTCGTATTTTAGTATTAACTTCTGAACTGCGCTTACAAACTGGCATGATGGTTGAGCTACCAGTGAGTTGGCACAGTACTGGAGCACTGAAGCACTACAATTAAAACACTAACTTTCATCGATTTGGTAAGGAACAAATATTGTATTCAAGTACATGTACTCGAAGTCTTTAAGAAGATGGTCAACAGCTTTGGTCTCAAGGCTGTAGACGCTGGCAGCTGTGTCTGGTCAACAACCACGCCACTCCAGGCTGCTACTACCCGTACTGTAACACAAAATTTCTATTGCAAGACACTGCTCGCTGAAGCATGCATGATACTACTAGTTATCTACTACGCTTTAGGTTGCGAAAGAGCTATCTCTATAGAGTTTCAGGCAATTGGCAATGTCAATGTCGAGTGGCGACTAGCAAAGTTGAAGCTGCGTCATCCTGGGCTGTGATTGGCTAATTATGCCCATGGATACATCGTTTGATTCCTCCATTCGATGATGCTCAAGTCCGTCCCATTCGTGCCACCTGCGTGGGCGTCTGCCCTCCGTCACCCACCGGCGCAGAAGCTTCGCTTAATTATGCCCATGGATACATCGTTTCCTCCATTGAAATGATGCTCAAGTCCGTCCCATTCGTGCCTCCTGCGTGGGCGTCTGCCCTCCGTCACCCACCGGCGCAGAAGCTTCGCTTGGGCCACTTCCCCACTCCCATCATGCCTTTCTCCCCGCCTGGATTGCCCGAAGGCGTGCGGATGTTCATCAAGCGCGACGACTTCAGCGGCATGGAGACGTCCGGCAACAAGATCCGCAAACTCGAGTTCCTTCTGGCCGAGGCGCTGGAGCACAAAGCCGACTGCATCGTCACGTGCGGCGGTATCCAGAGCAATCACTGCAGAGCCACAGCTGCTGTCGCCAGGATGCTCGGGTTGGACTCGTATCTACTGCTGCGGACGAATAAACCGGACGAGGACCCAGGACTGGTGGGGAACGTGCTCTTCGACCGGTAAACTGGCATTAAAATGCATTTTATTAGAGTGAGAATTAATGTGGTGTGGATGTAGTATGCTGGATGCCAATCTTATCCAGATGTCTCGTCAGGAATACGGCAAGTACGGGAGTGAAGCGATGATCAAGGTGAATGATTTATGTGGCATTCGTGTTGATACAGTTTGCTTAACGGGGCTGTGTGTTGTAGCGCACTTGTGACCGACTTAGGGAGGAAGGTCGTCGTCCGTATGCAATCCCTGTTGGTGGGAGTAATGGATTGGGGACGTGGGGATACATCCAAGCCATTGACGAGATCAACAACCAACTGAAGGTTCGTGCTGGGTTGAAATGTGACTATTAAATTTTAGTGGAAGTGGAGTTTGATGACTTTTGTGAATAGGAACATGATCTGCCAATCACGGACATCGCGTTTGCGTGTGGGAGCGGAGGAACTGCTGCTGGCATTGGGCTTGGATCGTACCTGTATGCCAAAGCCACTCCAAGCGCAGCTCTGAACTTTGATGCTAAGATTCCAGGTAAGAAATATTGTTGTCACTCTCATTGTCGCTGTTGCTCACACCTCTCTTGATTTCGTTGCACCAATGCAGCACACGCGTATATTGTGTGCGATAACGACGGGTATTTTCATGGCCACATCGATGGCCAGATCTTGCCAGCTATGGGAGCACCGTCCGACATTTCGTCCCGGCAGTTTCTACAGATCACGAACGCACAGGGCACAGGCTACGCTCGTAGCACCAAAAAGGAGCTCGAGTTCATCTACAGTGTGAGCCGCAAGACCGGTGTGCTGATGGATCCTGTGTATTCCGGCAAGGCGCTCTTCCATCTCATTCGAGAGCTGAACGAGGCGCCTGAGGTAAATCTCACTTGAAAAATTCATCTACAGTGTGAGCCGCAAGACCGGTGTGCTGATGGATCCCGTGTACTCCGGCAAGGCGCTCTTCCACCTCATTCGAGAGCTGAACGAGGCGCCTGAGGTAAATCTCACTTGAAAAGACCATGGTAATAGCATTACTCGGTGGCTAATTTTCATCTTGTTCTTGCAGAAATTCGTGGGGAAAAACATTTTGTTTGTACACACGGGTGGACAATTCGGCATGTACGACAAGGTGGACGCGCTGCAAGAAGTCGTCCGACAGGATCAAGTGTCTCGCTTTGTGATGGAGTAGTCGATAGCTGCAAGCACATTTGACTGAATGTCATTCCACTTCCTGGACTTCCTGGTCATTGCACTCTAAACAGACACTCATCATATCCAAGTCACTCAAATCTTGCTGGTCACTGGGAAGATCCGCGCAATCTTGTCATTTTGCTGCAATGCGCATTGCACCAAGTGAGTTGCGCTGTTTGACGTCCTATCACCAGATTACGCTTTTGAACTCATCGTATACTTTCATCCGGAAGTACCCGGACGTCCTATCACCAGATTACGCTTTCAAACTCATCGTATACTTACATTCGGATGTATCCGGGGGTGATGCTCTGGTCTGAAGCTGACGCGCTTTACGTAGCTTTACATACAAAAATCAAGTGACTTGGTCCGGCTTGATGTTGAAGTGCCGACATAACCGTCCTGGCTTTGCTCAATTTATGTATACAGGTATACTGCTTGAAGCGTCGTACGTATACCGTTACTTGACCATCTCCATCTGAGCCATGGCTCCGCCGCGCGTTCTCCAAGCAAACTCACTTCTCAATTCTCCACGATGTTGGCAACCAAGACGTACGACAGTTCTCCTTCTTTATTGCTTCTCCGACTGATAGATACTTACTTCTTACAGACTGCAGACTGCTGGACTGACGCGCACACTCGCCAAGCGAGGCCTTCGCTTCGCAAGCTCTGTTACGACCGATGAGACGCCGTACTACGACGTGGTAGTTGCAGGCGGAGGAGTTATGGGCTTTTCGACCGCGTATCACTTGACCATTGCTGCTCCTAATCTGAAGATCGCTGTGGTTGAGAAGGACCCTTGCGTACGTTAGATTCGTCTTGGTATTTGATATGTATCTAACTTGGTTCTTGTCATTCCGGTGATGCAGTACAAGTACGCGTCTGCGATGCTGTCGGCTGGAGGCATTCGTCACCAATTCTCCGAGACGGAGAACATTGAAATGAGTCTCTATGGCACGGAATTCCTCCAAAACATTGGCACCAACATGAAGGTGGACGGCCATGATGCTCCGGACGTGCAGTTCGTCGAAGGTGGCTACATGTTCCTAGCGAGTGAGCGAGGTCTCGATGTTCTCCACCAGAACTACGCCACGCAAATAGCTGCGGGTGCTGAAGTGCAACTGCTGGACCCAGTGGCGCTGAAGAAGCGCTTCCCGTGGATCAACACGGAAGGAATTGAGCAAGCCATCTTGGGCATGAAGGACCAAGGTTGGTTCGATCCCTGGGCGTTCCTCAATGCAATGAAGCGCAAGAGTGTGTCATTGGGTGTGGACGTACTGGAAGGGGAGGTGAAGCACTTCGATCTGGGAGGACAGAACCAGATTGAAAAGGTCCACATCGAAGTACAGAACTCACCGGAATGCGGCGACATGCGCTTTAACTCGGTGCGTGCTGGTGTTGTGGTGAACGCTGCTGGTTGCTGGTCAAGTAAACTACTGGAAGCGTGTGGCAGCTTCGACTACCCAGTGAAACCTCGCAAACGTTCAATGTTCGCGTTCCATTGTGATGCAGAAGAGATCTGGAAGGGCGATGCAGCAACCCCACTAGTTGTGGATCCCAACGGAGTTTACTTCCGTCGCGAAGGTTCGGGCGGTCGATTCGTGTGTGGCTGGTCACCTGAACCTGAAGACGACTACGACGGACAGTCCACGGACGAATTGGACTTCCCGGATCACCACCATTTCGAGGAGCAGATCTGGCCTACAATCGCCCACCGTGTCCAGCGCTTCGAAGCCATCAAAGTTTTGAGTGCATGGGCTGGGTACTACGACTACAACACTCTTGACCAGAACGCTATCATCGGTCTGCACCCGGACGTCCCAAACATGTTCCTCGTCAACGGATTCAGTGGTCATGGTCTACAACAAGCACCTGCTGCTGGTCGTGCAATTTCTGAGCTGGTCCTCGACGGAGAGTTCAAGACGATCGATTGCTCGCGCTTCAGCTTTGACCGTGTGCGGTCCAATGACCCGTTCCTAGAGCAGGGAATCGTGTAGATTTCCTGATTAGCTACAACCATGATGTTTTCATGTGCAGTACAAGTCGCACTACCACAATAAAGTCTAGGATTTAATGTTAATGGCGATAAATACAAAGCGACGTTTTCGACTTGCTGGTATCTTGTGGCAGCGACCAGGCATTCATTTGAGTAGCTTCACTGAGTTCTTGTACTTCGGTAAGCCGTGCGTTCACCGTATAAATCACCTGTTTGTACCCGGATATTTCTTCCTGTCGTAGCCGTGCAAGTTCCTCTGCGCATCGCTTGCCGTCACGAAGCTTCTGGGTGCGCGAAATGAGCTGTGCCTCACGTTCCCGAGCTGATTGTTTATATTGAGTTGCCAGCAATTCATGTTTATCCAATAGATCAGCAAATTCTGTCTTGAGTGCCAATAACTCTTCAGTTCGCTCATCCAACGTTTCTTGTGCCATGCGAGCTGCCAAAACGGCCGCGTCTCGTTCCTTTATCGCTGCCTCTTCTCTTTGTGCGTGTAACTTACTCTCACTCTTTGCTTCTTGTAGCTCCAGTGCTGTTCGGTGTTGTTCGTTCCCCCAACTTTTCTCCTTTAACCGATCCAACTCCTGCTGCTCCAATGAGCGGGATTGTTCACTTGTGACAGCGGCGAGTTGCTCCTGCAGTACAGACTTCTCACTTCTCATCGTCTGCAGTGTTTCCTCCAACTTCTCAATCTTTCGATGGCTTTCTGCTACTGCACCCTCCACATCTGTGGACGATTGTCGAGCATTGAGCAGTTCCTGCTTGAGTGCTTCCACCTTCACTTCATGTTCTCGTGCGATCTGTTGCCACAGCTCTCGAACTCGTTTCGCATCACTCTCTGTTCGTTGCACGAGCTGATCTCGATCTGCCTTGAGTTTCTGAGCCTCTTCAACAGCTAATTCAGCATCAGCCATTGCAATTTCCTTCTTCTCCAGCTCTTTCTTCCACTTGGTCTCCATGGACTTGAGTTCCGCTGCCAATGTCGTATTCTTTTGTGTAGCTGCATTCCTACCCAGCACCGCCATTTTATGCATTGCCACTTCATCTTCCAGCTCCTTTTCTAATGCCATCTGCTTATCTCGAGCCTGTTGCGCCGCCTGAGTGCTACGTTGTTGCACATGCCGCAATTCCAGTTCGCGAAGTTGCGCTTCGTTCTCCAGAGTGGAGCGAGCAGCGCGTTCCTGCGTCAACCGACGCGTCAACTCCTCCACTTCTACACGTAGTGCATCCCGTTCATCTTGTAAGCGTCGTGTGAGCTCCGGTAAGCTCCCAGAAGGGGGAGACGTCGGTGTCGAAGTGGAATCATCCATTTTGATACCGGCGGTAAAATTTGAATTTGAAAACCGTTATATTTTAAAAGTGATATGGGTACAGATATCTATTTAAAGAGGAAGGAGGGGCATCTGATCTGTAACCGCCAACGTGCAGTGAACAATGGTGCACCATCGGGTCATGGCACCTCAAGCTGCTGGTTATGAAATTGTTGGCAGCAGTAATGCAATGCAATTAAAGGGGAGAGAACGCGCAAAGCCTCTATGCGGTGTGCAAGCCTGGATCTGCGCACTTAGCGCACTGTCGGGATTTTTGTTTGGTTATGATCTTTGTGTCATGGTGGTCGCGTTGCCACTAATCCAACAGGTGACTGGAAATGATCTTTTAGTTGACGTCTTCGTGTTAACTGTTACTGCGTGTGTTTGTGTATAGGACTTTGCCCTGTCGACAACTTCGGCTCAGAGCGTAGTGAGCACGCTCATGCTTGGTGCTGTCATTGGTTCAGTGGTTGGTGGCGTTGTGGCGGATTGGTACGAGTTGCGCCTTTGTGTATTTGAGATCCCCAGAGGTGACATAATAGTTGTGTTGGTGTAGGATTGGTCGCAAACCGGCGAATTTGATCACAGCTGCTCTCTTTTTGGCTGGATCGCTGTTCATGACTTTTGCCGGGTCATTGCATTCGATGTTGATCGGTCGATTCGTTGCTGGTTTGGCTGTCGGTAGCAGTGGACCTTGCGTCTCGACGTATGTAGCTGAGATTGCTAAGCCTAAGACTCGTGGCGCGCTAGTGACGGTTAATGAGGTACGGGTTGAAGATAGTTATCATTCCTTGGTGCAAAGATTAGTGACCCCTGATGTGATGAAAGGTTATGGTTTGCTTTGGCTGCCTTGTTTCGGTCGTTGTGAGCTCTTCGCTGCAAGACAGTGAGGTACAATGAAACAAAGCTGGATGCACAGCAATCGATTGATATTTGTTGTGTGGTGACAGAATGGTTGGCGAAAGATGCTGGGGATGACACTCTTCCCTCCAATTGTTCAATTGGTACAGACGTGTTTATCATCATCAATGCCTATCGAAACTAATTCATACCTTATGTTGATTTTGCCTAGCTCGGAATGCCGTTATTACCAGAGTCACCTCGGTGGTTGATATCGGTGCGTTGGGTAAACAAATTTGCTAATTTCAAGCTACAAAGACTGACTTTACTATCACTGCAGAAATACCGAACAAAGGAGGCCAGTGCTGTCCTAAAGCGCTTGCTATACAGCGACGAAGCATCACAGCAGATTATTCAAGCGCACCTCGACGTTGGAGTACGTTTGCTTCACAATTCTCAACGCAATGCGACAATGCTCATGCGTTGATACTTTATTGTTTTGCAGACATTTCATGAAAGCTTCTTCCACGCAATGACCGAATTGGTGACCGACGAGCTAACTCGAAAGTACGTAGCGTTTGAGCTTTTGGTTACACTTTGTTCTAATCGACGTGCTTTCGTGTTTGTAGGCGCGTGCTATTTTCCGTGGCCATCGCGTTCTGCCACGTCTTGACAGGAGCGAATGCAATGTTGTATTACTCGAGCTACATCCTGGATGCGCTCCAAACGGGCAATAGCCATCCAGTCTCCCACCTCAGCAAGGAGATTTGGGTTGGTATCGCCAAACTGGCGGGCGTTTGTTCAGCCGTTGCTGTGGTGGATCGTGTTGGTCGTCGCCCACTGTTGATTATCGGAACTACAATGATGTTGATCTGCCACTTCGTCTTCGCGGTTTGTTTCTGGTCTCTGAGCTCGACACATTCGGATAATATGCAGACGATTGGAGAACTGAACCTGTATGTATTCATATTTGCCTGGAATCTGAGCTGGGCACCGTTGATGTGGGTCGTGTGCTCCGAGCTCCTACCTGACGAATTCCGATCCATTGGAATGGGACTTACGTTCGGAATGTTCTGGTTGGGCAGCGCTGTGGTGAACCAGACGCTACTCTCAATCTTTCACGCATTTGGGACTGGAAATGCCTTTATGCTCTACACAACACTCACGACTGCTTCGCTCTCCTTCGTATATTTCAAGGTACACCGAAAACCAAATTCCAATGTCTTTGTGCTGTAGTTAATCTAACAGTTATATTCCCTGTAGGTCCCAGAAACAACGGGGTTAACATTCGAGCAAATTGCTCTACTTTTTAGCGAACGAGTGGCTCATGCTCAACTGAGTAGTGCAGTGTAAACTTGGATATCATTAAGCCTTGTGACCACAAATCAATGCGCACGGGACACCATCCCATATTTTACAGCTTTTCCACTTTCGATGGTAGCTGTTGAGTTGGCAGATGGTGGAATTTCAGCTGCACAGCAGCAGCTCGACGAGCTCGAGTGTATGCTGAGTATGTTCCTTGATGACCTTGAGCTAGACGTAGATTTGGTAGCCAAAGAAAAGATCGAGGAGTTTGTCGCTGAAAAGAAGGGAACCGTACGACCCAAATGTCAAATTCAGTACACGATTTACTACAAGGTGCTGAGTCCTGGTACTACTAATTCAAGTTTTACATCTAACTATAAGATAATTGTGCTGCGTAGGATCTACCATTTGGTCGTGAAGTACCAGCTTTGAGATTGACATGTCCTCTAGGGTACCCCGAAATCGAACCGATGCTGTTCGAGGTGAATTGTCCCCAACTTCCACGCATGGAGATGGAGAGATTGAACAAGGAACTGGTTGAGTTGACTACTGCAGCTTGTGCTGCTCAAGAAGTGGTGGGGTTGCAATTGTACCAGCACATGCAGGAGTTTTTATCTCAAGTGCAGTCCAGCATCAGCTTTGATGGCCGAACTCAAGAACATATTGTCCCTGTTGAGGAAGGCTTGACGCACTTGATGTTAGGTAGACGTGCCATCTACTTTCACCACATCATTGCGTCCAACAAACGACGTGTAGTAAAGGAATGGGCGACGGAACTTCAGCTCGGTGGCTTCAGCAAAATTGGGTGGCCTGGTGTGGTGATCGTCGAAGGTGCTGAGACCAACGTGCAGGAATACGTTCGTCGACTGCAACATTTGCGATGGAAGCAGATCACGGTGCGTGGCGAGCAGACTGAGGAAGTAGCAGAGGGAGATGTCGACTCCCTGAGACTATTGCCACGCAGCTTTCACGAATTCCCCGAGAATGGCATGTCGGAATTGGCGGCTGCATGTCGAGATGCTGGACTGGAGGAACTATTCCTCACCACCATGAAGATTTACAACAGGTGAACAATGAACAGAAGAAGGCCGAGAATGTGAATATCGAGGACTCTATGAGGATATGAGGATCTACAGGTACATACCTACACTCGTTGTTTCTTGGTCTTTCCGGTGGTAGCTGGCTTGCCACGCTTCCGTTGTTGCTTGGGTTTCACTTCTTTCTCCTCTTCAGATTCACTATCACTGTCAGTCTTCTCGATGGCTGACTCAGTCTCACCAACAGGAAGCAAACTCTTCATGGTTACGATACTAAAGTCCACGAGGTAAGATTTCTGCAGCATACGGTCAATACGCTGGAAGTGACGCTCGCTGTAGGCAATTAGTGCCTCCACTGTCTTGGAAACTCCGTCCAACGATTTCAGACGGCTCGGAGGCAGCTCGCGCAAAATTGTGCTCACGAGAACTTGGCATACACTCGTGTTGCGAGCGTTTGTGTTCCAGTCACGCAGCCATTCCATCAGTGTCGTCAGTTGCTCGTCTTCCAGGCTGTGCACCACTGGCACAAAAATGTTCTCGGGTGAGAAATTGTCCGGGTCAATAGGTTTGCCACCAGGAAGCACCGGTTGATCCTTGTGTCGTGGACCTTCAAGCAAGTCGCGAAGAATCTGTAGCATGCGGTTCGGGTGGTTGAGCTCAAATGCAAGCTGCACAGCATCCAGCAACTTGTTGTTACGGAGGCAGTTGAAGAGTTCCTGCTCCTTCAGCAGCTTGGCATCACGATCGTCTTGCTGCGCACGCTCCTCCTCTTCCGTGAAGTCGCGCCAGAGGTTAATTGTCGAGTCTGCACCACCACTGACCATCTCGGAGCTGTCTTTAGATACAGCGAGGGCCCAAATCTTGTCTTCGTGGTTGTCCAGCGTAGCCTCACACTCGTTACTCTTGATGGTCCACAACTTCACAAGTCCGTCAGCACCAGCAGACAGAAGCTGCATGCCAGCACATGCGAACTGCACGTTCAGCACCGAAGCAGTGTGACCCTCGAAAGTCTTCAGGCACGAAAAGTCCTTGGCAGACCACACCTTCACGGTCTTGTCACCACTTGCAGACGCAAGACACTGATCGACAGGAGAAAACTCGACAGCCCAGACACCACGCTTGTGACCACGGCAAACGCCAGCCAGAGTCAGAAGACGACCAGCGCCTCCCTGCTGCGAATGCCACACCTTAATGAGTTTATCCTGCGAAGCACTGGCAATGAAGCGATCGTTCGGCGATACTGCGAGAGCATTTACGTCCTTGTCGTGAGCCTTGACAGCACCCAAAGTAGAAATTGTCAGCTCCGTCGGTGCAGGCTTCGCAGGTGTAGCGTACGCGCCAGCAAGAGGCTGGAGGCTCCACATCTTGAGCGTCTTATCTGAACTTCCTGTCACAAAGAAAGCAGCACCAGTGGGGAAGCTGGTAGCACGCTGCGAGATGGCGATGGCGCCAAGGGTCTCAGTGTGACCCGCACAACTAGCCACACAACGTGGTAGGGTCTTTCCCATTTTCTTGCCTCCAGTAGGTCGCAGGTCCCAGAGGCGAGCGGTGCGATCCTTGGAGGCACTCACAAGCCAGCGTCCATCGGGCGAGACTGCAAGAGCCATGACGATGTCTGTATGACCTGAAAGAAGTTCGCAGGACAGCGTACTGCGGTTGAGAAGACGAATCTGTTCGCTGTTAGTGGCCACTGCCAACACATCTGACGGTGCTCCGCTCGCATCAGCCTTCGGGATGTACTTGAGGTTGAGAATATCATCATTGTAGCCGATAATCTGTGTACGACGAGCCAGGTTTTCGTTAAATATCAGGAAATTCTGTTCCGACGACACAATCACAACTTCGCGGCGGGTAGAACTCAGCAACAAATCCGCATACGTCAGTGCCGAAGAGGAGTCCGATTTCTGCGTGAACAGCGTCTCACATGCACTTCCGCTGCTTCGCCACAAACGCAGCACACCCTTCTCTCCTGCCGTCAAGAAGTGAATAGCCTTGTCATCCTGAGCCTTTCCAGCAGCTGCATTTGTGACGCACTTGAAACTCTTGGGCACCACCACGAGTCCTTCCACTGCTTCATGCACCAGCACGGTCTTACTGAGTTTCTGATCGCGCAAGTCCCAAAAGTTGACAACCTTGTCCCGTCCTGCCGACAACATGGTGTATCCATCTTCCGAGAAAGCTACACTGGTCACCAAGCTCATGTGGTCCTGGATGCACGCCACCTGCTTCTGTGTGTAGAGGTCCCAAACGCGCACGGTAGCGTCGTCACTAGCCGACACGAGCGACAACTTGGCTGCATCCGGATGGAACTGCACGAGCGTCACAATGCCCGCGTGGCCGCGGAAGTTGTGCGTGCAGAAGCCTTTGTCCACGTCAAAGACTTTGACGGTGCGATCGCTGCCTCCTGTGGCCAGGAGCGTGCCCGACGGGTCGAATCCCATTGCCAGCACGGGTGTCTCGTGGGCTTTAATAGTACGGACGCACTTGAAAGTGTCCAGGTCCCACACACGCAGCAGGAGGTTGCGTCCAGCCGTCACGAGCTGGTTCTTCTTGCCTGGACGCACTGCGAACACCACGAAGGACTCTTTGGCTTCCTCGTCCTCCACATCTTGTTGCAATGTGCGCTGCAACTCTCCCGTCTCAGCGTCGATGATGGCCACGTCGTCGTGCAGCATGCAGGCCATGAGCGCGCGCGGCTCCGAGTCGGCACTGGTGCGACCATTAAAAAGCTCCACTTTGCCGCCTGTGTACACGCCGGCGTGCGTCTTGACAGTGCGCCAGCTCTTGGAGAGACCCGAGTGGGTCGAGAAGCTGCCGGACGCGCCGGCAGAAACCTGTGTCGGGGCCGCGGAGCTGCTCATCGTCCAAGGTTAGTGCGATATGCTTCCAGTAATTTGACTGGAGTGGAGACAAGAGTGAGGTCACTCAAATAAGAATTAATTGAGGTATTTGAGGTGCAGCACATTTTTCGATGTTCGACAGATGGCTACAGCAGAAAGGAAATCCGCGAAGTGCGTCACGCAACTTTAATTAAACCTAACCGCATACAGGTAACGTTGCAATTGCGAGAATAACGTTGCTTCCAAAATAAATGACACGTAAATTACTGCAAGACAAAATCCCTCATTAGGGGGTTTCCAAGTACTCATTAATTATTGTGTTTTCCAGAGTTTTTGGCACTTTTGGTTGTATCTCGTACGAGTTTTGTATGACTTTAGATAGTACAAATCATGTTTGAGTGCGACTTGTCATAATTCATGGACGAGTTAGTGTTCATGTCGTAATTAAAGTTGGAATTAGTGATTCTCGACCATTGAGTACGAATTCCATCCAGTTTGGCACTTTTCAAAAGTGCCATTTACAACCTAAGTCCTGCTGAATGGCTTTCTCGAAAGACTTACGACGGCGAGCAATCGTCCTTTCTTTCGTTTACAACATCGACATGGCTCAAATAGCATTCCTGCTCGGCGTTTCCGTTTACTCTATCAATCGTTGGTATCAATCGTTCCAGAAGCATCGCCTAGTTACAGGATCTAAGCGTGTGAAGAGGGCCTCAAGATGGCCTCCTACTGTTTGCGAATTTGTTCTGAAATATGTCGAAGATCACCCTTGTTTCTACCTAGAAGAGCTGCAAGACACGCTGCGCTGCAACTTTGGCAGCGTTAAGTCCTCTACGGCAACTATATGCAGAGCGTTACGCTTTGATTTAGGTCTGTCGAGTAAGGATTTAACTCGACGAGCCCGTGAAGCTAAATCTGACATACATTGACATATAAGCCATTTTACTCTGCTCCAGAACAAGTTGTATTTTTGGATGAGACGGCAAAAGACAGTCGCGACGGTGTGCGTTGTTACGCTTGGTCCAAACGCAACACACCTGCAGTCGTCACGCTGCCGTTTGTGCGAGCAGAACGAGTCTCTGTGCTGGCTGCAATGTCAACTGATGGATTTTGTCGTGGGAGTTTACGACAGGGACGTTTACACGACACAGCTTTTACAAGACCTTCCATGACAAGATATTGCCGTTTCTTAACCCTTGGCCGCTACCTCGTTCTATACTTGTGCTTAATAATGCAAAGATTCACATGTATAAGGAATGGAGGTAGCAGTACACTGTGTGGGAGCTCTATTATTTTTTCTACCACCGTACTGCCCCAACTCAACCCAATTGAGGTTGGCTTCTCGTTACTAAAGTGTTGGATTCAAAGGAATGCAAGTTTGGCATTCTGTTTTGCACCAGAAGGAATTCTTGATTTGGCAACGTGGTCAAGCACACGCGACCGTAACGGTACGCGCGGAATTTATCGTCATTGTGGTTATCACGCAGAATCACTTTGTATTGATATTAATGTAGCTGCATCAACCAAAACATGCGATTAATGTCACTGATGTTCTTCGTCTTCGATGTTTGTGAGTGGTTCCGTGAACGGGATGTCTGCGTTGTGCGGCCGGCGAAGGTCGCATTCAGGCAACCCAAGAATCTCTCGCAGGTCATCTAAGGAAACGTAGATTTCCACTTCAGTGTCGTGGATCATCACTGGTACAGTTCGGAATCTCCTATCCAGTCGCCTTTGCTCTGCTTGCTGTTCGTTCGCCATTTCTCTTCTTGCTTCATCTGCTGAGTTAATTGACGGTATGTTGTGTGTTCAGGTACGACCGGTGTTGTTCCGTCTGGATCACGTGCATGTTCTGTAGCAAAGTATCGTAGTCTCAAGATTTCTGGTGGAAGTTGAGGTTGGTTAGTAGCTGCTAAATGATTCTGGATCCGTGTGGTAGCCTCACTAATGCGAGCTGCAGTTGCTCGTTTTATAGAGTTTTGTATCTTAAAGCAACCATTGCACAGGCTAGTGCGCTTTCACCAAGAAAAATGCAGTAGATCTCACCTTAACCGCGTACACGAAGAAAAGCAGACGAAATTCATCTATTGAAACTCCCCGTCGTTGGGCGTTGCGCCAGGACTTAACAACATGAGACTCGAATCCATCAGAAGTAAGTTTAACAAACTCTCGTTGTTTTGTGTTTGACCCAGGCTTCAAGTTGATACCTTTCTCAGCCCAGCTAATTTCTTGTTGAGAAGTGACGATAGCATCCACCTTGGCGAATAGAACTGAGTATCCTTCGTTGGGTGCTAAACATACGACGTGTGGTTGCTTGTAGACTGCTCGGACATCATTAAGTGGCTCTCCAAGCTTTATAGTGAGTGTAATTTTCAGGTTTTCATCACCGAGAATGCTTTCCATCGTGGTGGTGTCCATGGTTCTGATAGCAGAATGATACTTGTCATGATAAACCTTTGAATTATCAGAATACGAGGACGTAATATACTTCACAGTCTTATGCGATACAAATACTTTACATAGTTGGAATCTTATCTATCGTTCCTCAAAACGGTGTACTCACAACGCTGTCAACCTTGTATCCCAACTATTGTAGACTAGTGGGCATCATCTCGTAGTCCCTATTCTACTTGAACAGCAGTTTTCCTCAACGAATATACCACTGTGGATGGCTAGGGAAGGCAGCAATGGCTTTCAAGCATCACACATTCTTGGTGATGATGTGAAGAGAGAACTGGACGCGTAAGTACCCACATCGCCGTGCTTCTGTATCTTCGCGAGGATGTTAGAGGCGGCCGTCTGTCTTGAGAGCCATGCGTATCAGGTCCGGGCCACGTCCTGCTTCCAGGTCTTCTGGATCGGATTTTGTGCTTCGTGGCGAACTTCGGTTCGTCCAAGGAAAGTAGTAAAATCACTTTGTTCATGGCCGACATCGTACTGGTGCTGCTTGAGTCGAGGGTGCCCAAATCCTCCGATGTCAACTCGGCAAACCCTTAGCCTGTGAATCCCGTGAGTTTTTTTGTCCTTCTTCAGCGGTGTCATCACATTATCCATGTTCTGAATGACTGCTCTCACGTCAGCCTACCTGCACTTCTCGTATTCATACATTTAACACGTGAATCACCCACCCGATAAATCTCCACAGCACCGTACATGTTCATCCAAGACGCAGTCGATGTCTTCTCTCGTTTTCTTGTGCGTGTCTGTCTATCCAGTGAATGTTGAGTGCGATTTGTACTTAATCGTGCACGCTTTAGAGAAAAGTCGCTGTACTAATTAGTGTACTAAAAGGGGAAACAAAAAGTGTGCAAAGCGCAATAGTATTTTTTGCCAAAAATTACGCTCGATTTTGCGGACGCTGAATCAAAAGGGCAACTTAGAAACGGACTAATAATTAGCACTCCGGCAGTTCGCGCCCACACAACTTCCTGTCCTCGATTGTGCTCAAACCCCGTCCTCGGTCGTGACCTAGCGCTAGCTTCTTCTCGACCATCGTCGTCCTCTTCTTGTTGATGTCTCGGCGCCTTGTTGTTGGTATTCTCGGTCGCCCCTTTCTCGTTAGTGCTCTCCGCCGCAGCCGTTCGATTCTGGTTGGCCGCCGTCCGGGTCTCGTTGGTGCACTCGTCCGCAGCCTTATTGTTGGTGCGCTCAGCCGTCGCCGTCTGGGTCTCGTTGGTGCACTCGTCTGCAGTCGTTCAGTTCTGGTTGGTCTATAGTAGCAATCTAAGCGACAACTGGAAGCCACCAGTGCCATTAACTACGTTGTACTTCTAGGAACGTAAATTAAAGAGGAGAATCCCCCTGAGGATCCGCATCCAAAATATTAGGCGGGCAAAACATTAGCCGAACGATGGGCCTCTCGAGGCTTATTTTTAGTCTCATTTTTGGCTCATCTTTTGCGAAAAAAGATCCTCATTGATGAGTACTTTGAAAAACCATTTATTCAGCTTTTCTCTCCCATCCAAAATACTTTTTTTTCGAGGTGAGTATACTCATTTAAATTCGTATTTAACAGATATGAAACTGTATTAAAAAAGGGGGATTCTTAGCCTTTCATTTCGAAAGAACCGATTGAACTCGCTGCATCAACCCTCGCGCCACGTCCGTCTCCGCCAGTCACACCCGCCCCTCCACACCAGAACACTGTGGAAAAAAGCACTCACGCTTCCAAGAAGACGTCAGTGTATCGTGAGATGGGTTCAGATCACTCCAGCGACGAGGACTACGTCGATGTAAGCGACGCGCGTAAGTGCGCGCAAGAAACCCCGTACGCAAGCCAAACGTGAGTCGCTT
>NBNE01000374.1:0-24466 GCA_002215365.1 Phytophthora megakarya
GCAGTTGTTGTGAGCGGTTCTTGAGTTGAACAATATCCGGGAGAAGCCTCATTGTTTTGGTATTTCATTTCTAGCGTTGTTAAGCAATTTGCTGGACCTTGACCTCCCAACAATAAGTTGTTGACTTCTTCTTCAAAAGACTTGTGAATACCTGCTCGTTGGTTTTCTAGAGGAGCTTCAATTGCACTATGCATCCCCGTAACCTTCAATGTAAACGATTCCTTGCCATTTTTCTTGATTGTAGCTTTGGATTGGCAACTGACATGTGATGTACAGTAAAACCAAACCGTGTCTCGATTGTTGTTTTGACGACGATACCGCACATTACCAAATCCGTCTAGAGCAGCTCGTGTCTTTTCCTTTGTGGTGAATACACCAATAGTACGAGTAAAGTTATCGTCGATTCCAATATTGGCTCGTGTTTCAGAGGATACATGACTGGCTTCGGATGACTCTCCGTGAATCTCGGCGTTTTCTTTATCACTTTCACAACTTGAGCTTAATAGATGATCACTTGTAGTGTCACTCTCACATTCGTTGCTGTCGAAGCCACTCTCTTCCCAAATGCCTTCGCAACTTGAATAAGAAAAATCAAATTATCCAGCTAAAGCAGCAGCGTCGATCCTGGACCAGCCCCATCGTGTGATTGAAATCTCATGTTCAGATCCACTCGTACTAGTCCTCCCGCGTTTTTTTCATAGCGTCATCGTCACAGCCGTCCGAAGAAATAATTGCCTTCCACTATCAGATTGAACCACAGCGAGGTGCTTCGTTTGATATCCACTAGTCGCAAGTACGAAGACACCGACCCTTGTTTGTGAAATACGTCCATTCGCTTTGCAGTCCACATTAGTTACGCAAATAAGTTAAGTTGATTTGCGCAAACATGATGTTTTACAGAACGAAGTGGGCCCATGCGCTTGTAAATAGCGTAGAGCTGCTGATATAGATGTAAAGGTTTTGAAATGCTGCGTGATACGAACACCGGCCTGGGTTCTGCTGATTCTAGGAGATCGGTCGGATGAGATATATCTTCGAGTTGAAGTCGATATGATGTCTCCACTATATTCGTGACACTCGTTGGGCGAAGAAGAGTTGGCATTCTGCCCCTCCATGATTTTCGACACGACTGAGCACGTCGTGTGGTTGAGTTTCTAGGCGTGGCGCGGTAATTTTGTTGTCTGGTGTGACTGGGTTTCTAGGCAAAGCGAGGTGAGTTTTTGTGGTCTGGGTTTTTGCTTTCTTTCGACGGAGCGAAATGGAAACTTAGCAATGAGAGGGCCACTGCAAACATTCTTGTCTAACAATCCTTTCGCACGCAAGTCAAACATTACGACTACAGTTTCTTGTGATCACTGAGTTATTCTCATTATTTAAACAAAGTTTCGAATGAGTTGGCGTTAAATTTGTTTGTATCTTCAAGTAATAGATTACAACTGATCTTTGCTACGTCGTTTCATAGGAAGAAGATTCTGCTAAGTTTATTTCAATTATTCGTTGTAGTCTGTCCATATCTACGGAAATTACAAGCTGACACCGTAGTAAGCTACATCGCAAAAGTCTGGTATCTAGAAAGAAAATATCACTTAGGAAAATTCCTCTTGAAAACTAAATTTAAGCGTAGAAGTCTACGTTTCAGACATCAGAGAATTTGAGATCTTGCCAAAAAAAGAAATTAGTATTTGAAGAGAAAATGTAGTTTGTAACCGAAACAATTGTTAGTCTTTCACCAATAATTGTGGTATGCAATTCATCCTATATGGAATGGAATTCATCCCTATGGAATGCAATTCATCCCCTATGGTATTGGTTTCATCCGAAAAAGGCATGCTTTTAATCTTTTCCGGTTTACCGATTCAAAAACCTCTTTACTTCGCTTGAGCTGAGGAACTTTGCATATAATGGCGCGATGTCATTGTAGAATGGATTTTGACCGCTTAGATTGGACTGTCGCGATGTCGTAAGAATTGTAAACTGGTCGGGATGAGTTTACCGATTCAAAAACCTCTTTACTTCGGTTGAGCTGAGGAACTTTGCATATAATGGCGCGATGTCGTTGTAGAATGGATTTTGACCGCTTAGATTGGACTGTCGCGATGTCGTAGGCCTAGGAGGCACACAACAGCTGATATATGTTGCGCCCTATGTGTCATCGGCACAGCCCAGAATCCACTAGCCATATTCAGACTCAGAAACCACATCACATTCTTGAAAGCAATCAATGAATCGTCGATCAAAGGCAGAGGGAAGTGCGTGGTTTTGATCAGCTGATTAACCAATCGATAGTCAATACAGAGCCGAATATCCCCTCCATTCTTTTTCATCACAATGACAAAATGAGAAGCCCATCCAGAATCCGAGTATTGGATCAGCTTGGTCTCCAACAGCTTCTTCAACAGGTCATATACCTTCTGTAGATTGGCAGGGATGGCAGGGGACGGTGTTGGAGTAGTTAAAGGCTTTGACTCTCTCGTACTTTTTTGAGTATTTGGACTTCGTGTTCGCTGGTTGCTGGATGCAAATGTTGCTTGGGCCAGAGTTCGCGGTGTTCGAACGGCATCTTGTTTACTTGTTTCTATCTGTTGAGGAGTCTTCGTCCGATTACTTGTGGAAGGTGTTGGAGGCTCATTTGTGTTTTCGTTTTGTCGACCACTATTAACATCACTGTCACTGCTGTTCGTGGTGGCAGTATCTGTTGCAGTCGCAGTAGTTTCAGATGTTGAAATTCGTGCAAAGTCTTCAACTCCTCATTTGTGTTTTCGTTTTGTCGACCTCTATTAACATCACTGTCACTGCTGTTCGTGGTGGCAGTATCTGTTACAGTCGCAGTAGTTTCAGATGTTGAAATTCGTGCAAAGTCTTCAACTCGAGTGCATGGACTCTGCCGAGGGCGATTAACCACTGATGGGGGTGTCGGACTTCGTGGTACTGCATCTACGACCGGGTTGCACCATGAAGTATTAAACTTTCGCTTGCGAAATACATGTCGTGGTGGGCGAGGCTTGACTACCAGTGTGGCTGCATCATAGTCGATAAACAACGCAGACGGAGGGTCCACAATGTGCTCCGGTTGAACGACGGGAGGAAAGATAATCGCTGAAGGCTCTCGTGAGGACACAAACTTGTATCTTGGATCATAGTGTGTTGGTCCCGGTTCCGGACTTTTGCTACGGTGATCTGGACCTACATTACGCGTTAACCGTCTTAATAACTGCTTTACTCACAAACTTGTATCTTGGATCATAGTGTGTTGGGCCCGGTTCCGGACTTTTGCTACGATGATCTGGACCTACATTACGCGTTAACCGTCTTAATAACTGCTTTACTAGAGTGGTGCTTGCCTAGACCTCTGTGCAATAGGCTTAGCTCCAGTCACATCCAGATCACAGACGACCCCTCTCGTCGGTGTAGGCACTGCATTTCCGTCCCCTAGAAGAATCTTACGATGCTTTTTCCAAAAAGCTCGCACTTTAGCAGGGTAGTTTCCTCAGGTTCATCAATATTAGCAGTGTCTAAATTTGCAATAGGGCTTATGTCCTTCAATTCTGGGAGGGTAGTCAACTGATCTTTGAGGTCACTTAACAATTCACTCCCTTCATGGAAGAATACGGTGGCTTCTTCCTCAACATCAACCACTTCTATTCTCAAACGACGCGCGAAATTATCGAATAGACGAGAGACTGGCTCATTATCGCGATCTCGAGACTTCATCGAATCTGTTTTCTAATTCGTCCCTTCGAAAATCGATAGTATTCTCAGACCAATCCGAGTCAATTCCCAGACTAGGGTCTGGGAATCCTACTTGTGGTACTTCCATCTCCGGTTGTGACACTTCTGGTTCAACCTTATATACCTGGACAATCTCTTCCAGTGCGGAGGGTTCACTCCCATACTCAGATGGTGGTCTGAGACTCGCTGGGGTTTCTCCTTATATCTGCTGTTTTGGTGCTGAAACACTTCCAGAAGTCGCGTCCATTTCAGATTCAGTCCGTACCGGAGCTTCCTCTTCTGAGCCGTGCTCACCTTCACACGAAGATGATAGTTTCTTTTTTATCAATATCTTCTTGGGCCAGGAGTAAGCAGGTCGTTTCACGGAGGGCACAGATTCGAACTCTGTCCACAACTTCTCTTATTCCTCATCTTCTGGGAGCACTAGCGAAGGTTCAGTCTCATCTATTAGTGTTCTCCACTCGCTGTATTTCCTGGAAGAGGGCCGTACAAAGCGTTCTCCACTAGGCAGATATCCTTTTTCCATAACGTAGTACTTCGGTACATGGTAGCTATCGAATTAGAGACATTCACAACTTCGACTGCCTTGGGTTCCTAATTCACTCCTTAGATGACGCGCGTGACCCACTTTTCACCACGACCGGCCCAGATTTCTAAGCATTCGGGGTTAGCTCGGTCATACTGAATCGGCACAACGAGATGTTCTCCAGCACGTAACCTTGCTGTATCTTTAAGACAAACGCTAAGATCCATTCCCAGATGGTCGAACTCCGGTCCACCAACTAGTGTGGCGAAGTGGCTTGGCAGAAATTGCTGACTGCCGCTGTCCTGTGGTGGTACCGTCAGGACGGTGATCGGTAGCTTGCCAAAGCTCTTCAAGGTCCCGTGCCATTGCATTAGGGAAAATCATACGTATAGCTTCTACGAACACGCAGTAACGAACTGCTGGTACAGCATCGGCTGAGCCATTTCCATCTCGAGCATGAGGACTTGTAAGTCTGAAGGCTACGTGCAGACGCCGACAGATAAATTGCTGCGTTTCACGAGCACTGCATAAATATTCAAGCAACGGCAAAAGCGGTCGACCGTTTACCCGGGATTCCATCGAAGATGTAGGATGCCATTGTAGTAATTGCGGCTTCTTCATCAACATTTCTTCCGTATCTCCAGGCCAAACGATATCTTCGGCGACAGAATCACGTTTGACTCGGGACGAAGTTGATGGCGATCCTCCAGGGGTGACAGCAAGCGCACTTCGAATCTTTGGCAACATAAAACTCGATTTTTTCCGCAATCGATCAACGTTGTCTTCATCCAACGAGGCAGAAGAAAGAGCTGATGCTATCTCGTCAGGTGCGGTCGCACGAGAGAAAAGAGAGTGAGAAAGTAGACGCTTCCTCTTTTGCCAGTTCTGCCACGCTAAATACCAAGATCCATCACTAACTCGACTAAACTCAACGCTGTTTAGTGCCACTAGCACAGCGTACACTCCTTCTTGGGGGAGTGATGGCGCTGGACAAAGTACTCGCTCACTTGACACAAATTTCGCGATTACATCCACGTATGCTTGAATTGATTGAGTTGAAGGCATTGATATCCGAGGTCTGTTCTTCTCACTTGCAGAATTATCCTTTGTAGTTTCCTTTTGACGTACGTCAGACGTACTAGTGCTTTTACTGGTAGACGAATCCTGCACCTGATGTGTTTTTGGATTATCATCTTCGGTTCGAGGTGTCTCCTGGTGATCCGTGTACAGTTGAAATCGTACAACAATTTTCCCGGTGTCGATGAATCCATTGCCTTCGACAACAATCGAAAACCCACCATAGACTGGACCATCCATTGGCGAAACGATGTGGACGGCGGGGATCTCCCCATACACATGCAACGGTAGTGGTAACCCTGTGAACTACACAGTCATGAGCAAAACATGGTTCAGTTGATTGTGGATCTAGCCGATTCCAATGAAAATAACTTACCGCGTTATGCTTTCCACCCAGCCAAATATCAACCTGGATAGGAAAAATCGTCGTTGTTGCCGAGTGCGATCTTCCCTTGTCCCGGCAAGTAGTTGTTGACACGTACAGAATTTCCCGAGGTATTAAACAGCGCACATGCCCACCCTCACACTTACCACGAACCACTTTTTTGCCGCGAGTCCCAGTAAAAGAGACCTGTATATTTGCGCTGTCGTGTTGATTACGATTGTTGTCACCCGAAGATTTTGTAGAGACGGCAGCAGTGAGATTGATACCACGTAACTCTAGCTCTACTGTCGTTGAGGTAGAAACCCAGTTCGGGAAAAGTTCGGTTAGTCGTGGTGACTGAAACACTCGCAGTTCTCCAGGACATTGCACAAATTCGACACCATTCATAGCTACAGTGACCCGTACAATTACTCCTCTTGGGAAATCGGGTACACTACATTCCATATGTGTACTGGAAATCACATTGAGTTTTGCTGAGTGGATTTCTGGATTAACACTCTGGGAAGTAAAGCGTGCTAAACAGTAACACAGAAAAACAGTTTAGTGAGGTTCGATTCAGAAAAATAATCTACATAGCTTACCGATAGCGATGCCTGTATTTGTGAAGTTTTTGCCTTCGAACGTCAGGTGTGAAGTATAGACCCCGTCAGTAGGTCGTACACGTGTGATTTTAGGAGCCCAATAGACGCGAATTTGAGGAACGAGCAAAAAATTCCCGTGTCCGCCGGTGCTAGTCAATCGAGTTGACGCAAGGTTTCCAGCTTTAACCCCACCAAACTCAGCACGTGACCATGATATCAGCTTTTTGCAGTCAATAACGTATTGATCACACACGAGGGTTACTGCGTTGTCACTTTCCGTATTTTTAAGTGGACTCTTTCGTAAAGGTTCCTCGTTCACTGTTTCATCATTTTCTTCGACGCGGTCGTCAACACTTACAGGACGCTCAGACGGATCATTCAGTTGAGTCAAATGCCTCGGTAGGGCGATGCTGTCAAAATCTGTTCCATTGAGCGAGACGTAAATGTTCACATATGAGGCTTCTGATGCCAAGTGCAACAGTGACGGAGCTGTACAAACCAGACTTGTAGAAGAACGATATTTTGCCTCAACAACAACCGTACGTTCACTTCCAAGGGTTTGAGTAATACCATCATCTGTCAGCACAGCAAAAGCCACTCGCAAACAACTCGAGTTGATAAAGTTATTACCCGAGATATGCAAGAGCGAACCGCCATCGATACAAATGAATTTGGGTTCGACGTCAATCACGATAGGCGTGAGCACCGAGTAGCATGACGAGGGTGCAACAGACCAGAAATCTTGTCCGTTGAGAGCTAACTCGACTGTTAGCTCGGTAGGAACCAATGATACCGGAGCTCCTCGTTGACGGAAAGCACGAAGCAACTTTTCCTTTCTTGACAACGTCATCACTTGCCCACTTTCTCGACGATTCGACCCTGGGGTTTGCTTCAAAGGAGGCTGAGTTGACATCACGGAAATAATAGACGAACGCAGCACTGTTTTGTGCTTCTTTGGCGGGGCTAGAGGAGGAACAAACGCGATGGCAAGTTCTACTTCACCCAAGCTCAGAACTGAAGCTGCAGCTGGAACTAGTACTGTCTTTCTCGACTTTGCAACTTCATCTTCTTTGCGAGCATATTTTCCACGGATACGCCGTAGTGGAAGCCACGCGCGGAGCGAGAAAGGCTGAAGTTGCTTCTCTGTTATGGGGAACTTTAGTTCAACGTGTCCAAGACTTTCGCTCTGGTCAGCCGTCAATTGATTCTCAAATACCACACGGACGGTTGGCAAATTAAATGCAGCACTTCCTGATGCCCACTCAAAGTCGAATAATTCATTCCACACAGGCGAAAACATTCCATCTTTGCGTGTGCTTTTAAGTTGTGTCTTTCCAACATAGACGACAGCGAACGGATTGCACGCATTTTTCTTCGACGCACGTAGATTTCGTGCACCGAGTAAAACAACAAAAATTCCAGCTGTGCGTGTCCAGAGTTTAGGTTGTGTGTTCGATCGTCTTGGACTCAATGCTCCTTGATTGCCACCTGTTCGATGCTTTTGAATTGGAGAAAACCCTGAAAGGACCGATAATGGAAGATCGGTAGCTGCAGCATTGGTCACGTTGAAGCGCGGTACGACGCAATCAAAACGCGATTCGGACACTAGAAATGCGTCCGACAGTTGCATTTGGCCTCGCCGTTTGAAACGAAATTTAGGTTCCAGCTTCAGGTTACTGACAGCTTTCTCTTCAAATCCCTGAACAATAATTTCTGTTGTTGAAAGCCCAGGTACGAGAGCGGTTAGAGGTGCTACGGACTTGATTGTAGGTGTCTTATACATGACGAACGAGACTTCATCCCGGCTAAAGCGCGGAATCATATCCGCTCCACTCGAATTCAGATTTACCAGCGCTAATTCAACGTTTACAGCTATGCTGTGCAACCCAAATTTGCTTTGTGGTGAGTAGAAGTAGATAGCATCTTCATGTGGATAAAATTCTCCTGGTACTATCACATGCTCAAGATCTCGAGCACCACGCTTCCATGTAACCCGAACAATAGACGTCCGACCCGAACGTTGCGAAAGGCATGACTCAATATTCGTTCCGTACAACGTTGTGTACGTGTTACCAGATATCGGTCCCCCTTTCGGAGTTACAGCATTGACGCTGAACAATAACACACTTGATACCGGAGTGGTTTCCGAAAAAGAACGCCCGTCGAATGATATCGAGTAGTAAACGTTGTAGCTTGTAAGATACGATGGCATCCGGAATTTGAGACTTGTACTAGAAATGAAAGTCCCTTCAACATCGCGTGAAAAATACGGGAAAAAACCGTCATTGGTACTCTTTGTTCGCTGGAACTTCTTCACTCTGTTGATTGTTGCAAGGGCTCGCTGCTCTTCCTCATTATTCTTGAAGTGGTTCTTCTTGAACGCAAATAAACGGACACACACACGACTACTATTCACAAATCCAGTACCAGAAACCACAATGTCTCCCCCTGCTGATCGAGGTAAAACATTTGGAGTGGTTTTCGTCACTGTCGGTGACTTGTATATCACGAAAGAATGAGGAGCAGAGTAAAATCCATCACCAGACGAGACTTGGACACCAACGAACTGTGGTGCTAGCTCTTGAAGTAGCGGGTACGGAACTTGAGCGACTATATAATCCGTGTGCAGCATCAACGGCGACAATTGGAGCAGTAGATCCACCTCAGTTGCAGCACTACTAATGCCCACAGCTTCACTACCAACAAAGTTCCCTCGCTTGAAATGCTCTTCAAACTTTGCCGTATAGCGTCGAATCTCTGATGACCCTTCTTGTATCCCATTAAGCGGAACCCAAGCCTGGGCAAGTTCAAGAGGTTTTGGCAAGGATGGTTCTGAGAGCTCTGCAGTCAGCAATAAAGGTGTGCGTCTATCCGAAGCAACTCGAACTTCAAATTCTTCCTCCCAACTCAAAACGGACCCAGGAGCAATAGCTGATAGAACGCTCGTTTCACGACACGAGGCATAGAGTTTTTGATCTCCACATTCAATCCGCAACGTAAAGACAAATGTAGACCATGTTGATAAAGCTACAACAGATCCACCTGCAGTTGTACCACCTACAATGGAACTTAGATACTTGTTATCATCTTTTTTATGTGTTGAAGCACCGGTTGATCCAGCATTTGGTCCCTGGGGTACGATACCGAGTGGTTGCAGTAAATGACGCAAGTTTTTCACTGCAGCGATACGAAGACTCAGCATATGAACTTGATCAATTTTTCCTGGCGCTAAAAAGTACCGATCCTTATCGGATACCCGAACTATGATCTTGCGATTCTCAACGAAGTGTTCCCCTTTGATACGAAAAGTCATTAATTCCTGCGATTCTTTAGATTTTTGAGATATGGGAAGTTGTCCACATGGAGGACTCAGCGCAATTACTCGCCAACTTCTCGGATCGTAGCACTGGACCATAACGCTATTGGAAAATATAACACCACCACAGTTAACCGTTAGAGTTGCGGGACCATTAAGCGACAGCGGAGGCATTGAACATTCTAATGTCACAGTTGGTCCATTTCTAATCGGCGGAGAAAGTGAACATGCCAACAAGGTCTGCAAATTATCTGAATCTGATAGAATCAACCTTGCGCGTGACGAAGTCGTAATACTCCGAGTTGAATCAGTACTAGTAAAAACAAACGTTACTGGAACGGTGTATGGTTGTGATGCTGTAGTTTTCGACAGCTTAGGTGCCATCACAATGTTCGTGAGTGCTTCTTTCAATGCTAATGAGTCCGACATAATGGGTTCTTGAACGCCTTGTACGAGGATATCAACAGCTTCAACATTTTGCGATAAACCTGTACTCGTCCCTGGATCAAACTTCTCCACTTGAAGTCGACCGACTATCCATACAGCGGATTCCACAGGAGGACCACAAAGACAAATCTGGATCCCGTTACTGTCAGATACGAGAACTTGAATGTTGGCTTCATCTTGAATCGAAGTATTGTTTGGAATGTCATTACTGATAGCGCTAAAACGTATACACATGTAGCATACGTCGCATCCTGATTCAAGGATAATAGGATGATCCACCAACGTCAAATAAATGCGAGTGTCCTCATACACCTCAGACTCTGAATGTATAACGCTATCTGGCGTAAATTCATTCCCAGAACTATCAATGACAACCACCCGTAACTCAACAGCGCTAGAACCAATAACAGCGACGTGGATCTTTCCCGAAACTGGCAACTGAGGCACGACGAGGTGTGTTTTACTTAACGAACACTTGCCCGGTTTAATAACAGAGGAATAGGAGGAATATCCACAGGATGCTGGTAAAGCAACACTAAGTAACATTTCCTCACTCCAGTTTGACATGTCAAAAGCGCAACATCCTCCATCATCTGGAACTATTTTCTCTGCTTCATGTTGATTATCCACACGAGTAGCTGAGACCATTGTGCGTTGGAGTAGCTTTGCATTTGCAGGTACTAAAAACACTTGTGCTGTGTGAAAAGAACGCGTCTTCCATCGTTGAAATGGTTCTTTTGCCAACGGTCTACCAGCTCCATTTTTGTTCTCCAGTCCGCACCGCATAGCTTCGTCAGCATTTTTGTTACTAGTTGAATTCTTATCTTCATCTTCTTGATCGCTATTCGACTCGACATCATCTTCACGAATAGTTGAACCTGTTTGCACTTCCAGTTCGCGCGTTATCTGCTGTATCTTAGGGCTAGCACCTTCTAATGCAGTGCTACATTTCCTCAATCCGAGATTTCGGATTTGTACGTGTTTCTTCTCTGCTGTTGTGACGTCCTCCGACGCTAGATAATTGAGTACTGTTGATGGGGAACATTGCAATGCAAACGGGCTGCCCCCAACGTTCGAGCAGAAACGAAATGTGGTGCGATGGAATTCTTCTCTAATTGTCATCATGGAATGAAACAGCAGCTCGCCAAGACAAACAAACTCCTGCGCGTTCAAAGAGAAGAAAACCTTGACTGCACCTGGACTTGAAAACTCGGGAACACTACATGTGACCTCATTTGAGTTGATGACTTTGCCGACAAAACATGGGGATGATCCTGCTGTAGCTGGGTGAGGAGAATCTGCATCGGGCGTGGCAGGGACTGTCATTAACATTCCATCAGCACCGAATGCTGCCCGACGAGAAGACAGTGAAGTGCCTCCACGCTCACTCCGTGGTGTTATCGGTTGACTCATCGAAAGATCTTCACCTTCATACATGGTACTGTTTTGGAAGTACGTACTCGGTCTTCGCATTGTCGACTGCTTCTGAATCTTAGGAGGATTGCGAATCACTAACTCTGTGCGTGAATCGGTCTCGTGTAGCACAATCGAAGAGCTTCGACGCTTTGCCACAAATGAATGAAAATCAATTCCGTCAAAGCGAAAACATACACGTTCGGGATAATCCATGAGTTTGAAAGTTTTGGGTAACGACACCGTAAGTAGTCTTGAATCTGTAGCTTGACGTCCACTCAGACATTGAATCGGTAAGTGTCTTGGTGACCACTTCACTTGACGTGGTTCAATATCTTGGTAGTAATGAAAACGTACACTATGAGCAATGAACTGCTCTCCAGCATTTAATGTGAAGTCGACTAAAACTGTTACTCCGCCCTCCGTAGTCTCTGCATTCCCTCGAGGAGTAGCTTTGAAGCTTGGACGGGTAATTCGCAAAGTGTCAAGTCCTGTCAATTCGCAATCGATACCTCCATGGGCGACAGAAGCTCTTTGGACCTTTAAACTTTGCTCTGCAAGCATTTGATACGTCTGAGTGCGTGCTTTACCTGCTGTAGCGCCATCACGAGCACGTGATGAAGGTTGGCTTTGAGGAGGTAAATATGACGTACTCTGCATTGCCGAATCTACACCACAGGATGTGGTTTTATCAATAAATTCGACGGAAGGTGTATTGCAGATGATCAAAGGTGAGGCACTTGCTGATCCGCCTGGAAATATTCGACTGTATCGCGCTGGAACAAGAACACATTCGCGTTCGTTCACACTGGAGCGGAAGCGTACGAAAATCTGTGCTGTATCAAGGATATTAGCGCCTTCAATCACAAGTTGTGTGCCTCCAGATGTGGGACCACAAGTCGGAGCAATTTCTGTGATGCTTGGCGATTCGTACGAATAGTATTTTTCTCGTTCACTTTGGCGGAGGCCGAAAAGCTGACAAGCTGATGAAATTCCGCTCCCATTCGGTAGTAAAATATCCACGACCGATACACAACCGACACGTAACAATGGAGCTCGACATGCAACTCGGGCCTTTACGTGATCAATTTCACCAACCATGCAAATAGTTTCTGGAGCAACAATGGGAGAGCCTTTGATAGGGCTAATTCCACTAGTGGGGTTGGAGGAAGGCAAACGTAAAATCCTATCCAATCCTCGGACAGGCGAGAACTGCACCTGACATTTTGATTCTCTCGAAAGCATTTTGAGTATTTTCCCCCCGAGAAATAGCACCACAGTTGATCCACCTGCTGCAGGCCCAGTAGCAGTAGCCAAGCAAAATGGAGAAGAAAAATAGCGGAATGGAAGCAAAGCAGTGCATGCGGTGCCGCTTAAATTCCCGAACGTTTTACTCACGTATAGTGAGTGCGAGAATTGCTGTCCGTTAAGACTCACCTCAAGCTCGTAGAATCCCGGCGACGCAGCTGGAAAAACACACAACAGAGCTCCGTCTCCTGTGGCCAATACTGTGGAATTTGAAATAAATTGTGCGCGAACCACAATACCATTCTCGTCAGGCTGCTTTTCATCCTGGAGTACGAAACGCACTAACAATTCGCAGCCGAAATCTCGGATGTGTTCACCCTCAATCACAAGATCATCGTTCGCGCCCTCTACAGCTGCCCAACCAGGATTGATCCGTCGAAGTATTGGTTCTACGTAATACATGAAGTGCAGTGGACTTTGTGTTGAGGTATAGTTGATTCCGTTCAGTGAAATGCTCAAAACCGCAGTACAGGGACCTTCCACACGTGGTGCCACAAACTTCACGGCTTCTCCAACGATGTCTCCTCTCACTATTATCGTGCGCGCGGATTGTTTGCTTGGGGAATTAGATAACGGAGCGCTGGACGGGTCTTTCGTAGTATAGAGTTGAATAGAAACAGTCATCTCTCCAGTCTCCACGATGCTTCCACACCAGACCAAAACTTCAGTTCCACCAGTAATTGGACCAGCTGCAGGTTCAATTTTGATCACTCCGTCGGGAGGGTCATAAAAGAGAAACTTTATTCGTGTATCTTCAAACAGTTCCCCATCGCCACGAGATAATGAAACTTGTAGACTTACGAGCTCATTCGAAGACCAACTTGGTGATATACATGATAAAATACGAGTGTCAGGGTCGTATTGTGCATCCACATCCACGGTGAAGAAATTATCTTGATCTTTTTTTTCGCTTTCGAAACGCACAACACACTCAAGTAGCTGGGTGAAGCTTGGTAATCCTTTAGAGTCTTCAACAAATAACTTCAGATGCGCCTGACCTGAAATCGGCCCACAAAGCGTTCCATGTGGCACGTAACGTGTTGGTGCATGGTACTCGAAAAAACATGTCGAATCACTGAACTGCTGCAAATTATAGGACACATGGAGAGCAGTGCGACCTAGACGGCGAGACGGGGGGGAAATGCACTTTATGGTTTCATCGTCAACCACTTTGGCGCTTACAATTATGCTAGTCTTCCCTTCGAACGCATCATTAAATTCAGATACGAATCGTACGTAAATCTTGGTGTCTGGAACAAACCCTTTGCCCTTTATGACAACGATTGTACCCCCTGAGATTGATCCAAATGCATACACGCGTTCTCGACGAGCAGGCGGAAGCACAAACACAGGTAGGGCAAACGCTTGGAATGTAGCAGCACAGGACGATCCGAGTTTATTATTCGTAGGTCGTTCAATATGTCGCTCCACAAGTACTACTGGTTCAAAGTGTTGCTCGTTGAATGATACGCTGATGTTATGTGATCCAGCAGTAAGCTCTGGAGAGAAACATTCGACAAATCGTTCATCACGAATTCTACCGCTCATGGGAAGACTTTCGCCAAACCGGAAATCCACAGTGGGGGTAGCGATACGCTCTGCAAATTCAAACGAAACAAGTGATCCGCTACATGCATACCCAACCCGAGGATTCATGTCAACAAGTGCTGGCGCACGATAGTAGCGAAACACGAACGGGAGTGGTGTGGGTTGTCCTTCGACAACGCTAATTTGTATGATCACTCGTTCGGCTAGTAGCATCCCACCGACTACATCGTTTTGAGTACGGCGATCAGGAATTCCATTCGTAATTACCGGTGCTGCAGCAACAAGAGGAGCAAATTCTCGATCTGGACTTGCTCGCAGCTGGATCAACGACGGGCATGTCCAGCTCAGACGCTGTCGCTTGACATTTACCTCTGCGGTGACGGTCACAAAAGGAACAGGAGCTGCTCTGCGACGACCTTTAACTTTTGCTTTCGGGTTGTCAACAATAGTAGATTCCAGAAACAATTTCAGTTTGACCACATCGTCCGATTTCATGTGTACGCCATGCGCCACAACTTTTGTCTCGCGATCTGACAAACCGAATAGCGGTGTTGCTGACGTTAGCTGTGGCATATTGTAGACTTGATAGTGCTCTCGTAAGTCTCCCACCCCATGAAAATGCACACCATCAAACGATACATCCAAGAGGAGTGTGATCAACCTCGACAAATTATCGACCAGAGTACTGAGAGGAGGAATCATAAACTCCACATTGGTTGCAGTCCAGCTGCATGCTTCAACCGGACCATGCACGACGATTAGCTCCTGTATTTCTGAAGTCTCATGCTCCACATTGTTAGCTTCCAAGCGTATACGCACGAACACCTTGTCAGTGACGATCGCTGGCAACAGAAAAGCTTTCAAAGTCACGGGAACTTCAAAAGCACCTAGCGGGGGATCAACACGCGTAATTTTGTACTTTAAAAAGTAGTGCAGAGGAACGCATGCACCCGAGAAATCCGTTCCATTCAGCGCAACATCCACGTGTGCGTTTTGGCCGGCATACTCGTCAGGGAATATGGGCGTAATTGCAGTAATGACGCCGTCTCGAGCTGTTCCGGGTACATCCTTATACAAAAGGCGACGTGATGAACCGTGAGCGTTAGCTGGAAACCTTACACGCACTTTAATGCGTTCTGTCTCAACTAGATTTGTGCCAAATATCTTGAGCTCACTGGATTGACGTACAGAAGCACACTGAGGACTGATCTGGGTCACTATCGGTGAGCTGTAAAAAATAAATTCTAACGGTGCTTTGGTCTCCGGGTCGTAAAGTTCGCAAAGTTTGTACTGTTCACTGTTGAGGGATACGAACACTCGTGCAAGTCCGACGTTGAATTGCGGAGCGCAACATCTCAGCTCGCCTTTTTCAATGAATGCATCCACCTTACGACTCATACTAGTTGACTGAAAAATCACAGATGCTTTGGCACCGTGATCCACTAGATTTTCTCCTCGGAAACGAATGTAGCTTCCACCTAAAATATCCGCTGATAAAGGTATCGCAGTGTGCACGATAGGAGGAGGATAGTACAGAAAATACAAGTACGAGAGGTCTTTCGCAAGGGGATTGGAGTGTGTTGCCGTTGGTGGTTCGTCAATAGCTGGAAAGAAAGTCACCCCAGCATCAAATGAGACTTGAACGATAGTCAAATGGGGCACTTCATCGAGGTTCCCCGTTAATTCATCAAGCCATGGTGGAGTATGACAGGAAATGACATACTCGGGATCATCGTTAACGGTAGATTGGCTGCTATTCACATCGGGTGCGATAGATTTGTTAGAATTTTCTGAATGCCCTTCCACTGTCGTGCTTTTGGTAAAATCTAGCGTAGAGAATCGTACAAGAAGCTTGATTCGAGATGGAACTTTGTGCTTCATGCGGAGCTTGACGCATGTGTCACCAGTCGAAGGACCATGATGTTGGGTAAGGGATCGTATTACTGGCGGGAGGTAAAATGAAAAACGCAGCGCACCGTGAAAACTATCCTCACCCAATTCTACTGCCACTGTAAATTTCCATATATAAGGCGTTTTCTCTCCGTCGCTTCCACTTGCTTCAGCAGGCCTCATACCATTCAAAACTGTTAGATCTTCCAGAAAACTCGGGGTTTTACAGTGCAATATCCCTGGAGTCTCGGGCGAAGCTTCTGCAGTCACAACCTTGGCAAGAGCACTATCTCCATCAACATTACTATAACTAACTGGCTGAAATCGTACTCGAATACGCCGAGGTGGATGAAGACGCTGCAATTGGTAAAATGCATCAATACCATCAAGAGTCAGACACGCATAACGAAGCATCACGGGTGTTCCGCCAGCCAGACTGCTACTTTCCGGAATAATTTCCTTCAACATCCGATCTCGGTATAACAAGCCAATGATACGTGCTTGACCAAACTGCCTGCCACCGTTCAACGAGATACAGAAGGAAGTACACCCAAACTGTAAATTAGCTGGAACCATGCATCGCACTTCATTCTTCCCGTAATACGTAGCATTCAATTGTGCCACCTGAATCTCCTTCGCTGCTTTCTTCGGGGCAGTGTCTCCCTCATTCAATTGCACAGGCAACTCTTTTTGCAGCAACGCCACCACAATATCCCCCGTATCTACAAATCCATCTCCCATTAACCTCATTTCGGTCACTTGTCCACTTGTCACACTAATGCACGCAGGCTCCAGAGCGCGCAAAATCACATCTCGATTTACTCGATAGCCATACGCTTCCGGTGATGCGTCGCTCCTACAGTGAAAGAAGTCCACTCGATTCAACGAGAGCCCCACACTAGCAGCTCCAAACCCCATGGTAACAGCCTCAAACTCTACTTCATAAATCCCCACAGAAGACAATTTCCACTTTCCCGCTCTCGTTTGCTCCGACACGCCCCCCGTCCGCTCCGACGTCTGTCGAACCCGTACAAACACTGGGAGGGCACTCAACTCCTCGAGCACATTCAGTTGCGTTTGTCCACCTTTACATATCGCTGGATGGAGGATAGGGGCTGGCAACTGCAGAATATTCAACGTCATGGTGCAAAGGACAGCGGGGGACGCCATGAGGACACTTTGAGGACACACCCGTCGGATTTCTAGGGGCTGATGCAACTTGAACGTTAGTGCGTTGGACCGTTGCTCACCTCCGTTTACTATCACTTCGACACTTAAAGGGACCAATTGCGGGGCGCTGCTAACCGAAGCGGAGGACGCTGCGAGACTCGTGCGCGCTGCGATGGCGTGTTTGGCTTGGAGCTCAAAGTTCGGGAGGACGCATTCTATCTGCGTTTCCACTAGAAAGCGTCCACTGACGTCCACCGCGTTGGAAACGGGTAGGCGACCCGTCCACGAGAGCTGGTCGTTAGTGTCCACGTGTAAGAGCTTGCTACTGTCATCGAGGACGTCGCTGTCCTCCAAATCCACGCGCCACCGTACCGTGAGCGAGTGAGGTGGAGGACGGAAGCCGACTCCGTGAAGGACCACGCGTGTTCCACCCGAGACGACGCCGATATTGGGCTCGAGAAGACGCAGACGCAGCGATGGAGCGCTCTGCATTGCAAATGATGCTGTGCGTCGTTTCGCGGAGATGTGACGTGTGCGGACATGCCGACTGTAAAGCATAATGTGTTCAAGTATACACACGTCACATATTGTTGAATGGACAAGTCGCGATCTTTCAGTGTGTCGATTCGCAATGCAGGACGCTACCGAGAAGCTAGAGGAGATGATCAAGTCTACGCACCAACTGGACGAAATTCTCCAACATTTGTGTGCGGAGTGGAACGGGAGCGGAGAGGCAATTGGTAAAGGTGGAGAAAACGACTCGAGTGATGTCGAGTTCGAGGATTGTGAGGATTGTGCAAGTGAGCGTGAGGTGACAGCTGAGGAATACTTTGAGGTGGGTACAGTCGTTGCCTTGCTTTTAGTTACTTACTGAGATTCTTGTAGAGTGTAAGAAAAGTATTCGGGTCTTCAGATGAGTATAAACTTCAATTTGCTCCTTGCCCATTGGATCCAAGACAATTGGCGATCTCTTTGGATGCCGACCTGGCTGGGAGATTTACCAGTTGCACGCGTGACACATCGTTCGTTTTCACACTTCCTCGTCATTTTGGTATGGATGGCGTATCGACTGAAGTCCCGACAGCGTCGTCGCCGTCGGATTATAACATGTCGTATCCATATTTTCTCTCTCGATTGAGGAAGCAAATTGTTGGGTGCGACCATATTGTACCAGTCCAATGCGCTGATACAGCAGCCCGATTAGCGTTTTTGCTTTTAGAAGAACAGCAACGACGGCTTCTGGGTGCAATTAGCATCAAGTTTCCATACAACCGGGAGTCTATTTACTGGGTCCAGGGAAATCGCGTGTGCGAGGTAAGCTGTTTTTATGGGTTGATACCGTATTTTGGGTTTGAACAAGAATTTGCAGATATTTGTCAGAGAGACTGAGCAAGACGAACAATGGGGTTTGTTGATCCAACTGAATGTGAAATTGCACTTACAACCGCGAGGAGACAAGTACTCTGAAAACTCGAGCCATCAAGATCCTAGGAACAGTCCGATTGAGGACGATTTGGAGCTTTCAAGCTGTACAATCTGCAAGGTGTTTCTCCCAAAGACCCACTATCTAAGTTCTTCTGAGAAAGAGGAGGCGTTTCAATGCTCAATAGCATTTGAGTTTTCGTTATACGACAAACAAAAGGGCAGCAGTCAGAAAGATAGTCATGAAGATCAAGAACCTATCACCACTAACGGAACTCCGTTGAACCCAAAGTCGGAACTGCCCGAAATGATTTCTGTCTCCCTATGGGGGACACACGACAAAATTCCAGTGCTGGATAATCAACCGAGCAAGCACCCAAAAGCGAAAGCTAGTAGCTTCAAGAAGGTTGAGATTGAAACGGTACGATCTTCCTTCTTTCCGTAGCAACCATTGTTACGTATATAACGGGTGTCTGTCATGTTTAGCCATTTCCAAGAAATCGAATTGTACAAGCGGCTTGCAGCCGCTTCCACACAATCTTTCGTAATGACATGGGACTGGTGTTTGCATACGGACATACTTTAGATGGCGCACTGGGACTTGGAGACGAAATAAGCGACTATGTTGCTCTACCTACGCTGGTAGACTATTTCTTTGACAATCTGATTGTTGTACTAGACATTGCTTGTGGTGGAGATCAACTAGTGGGTGCCCATTCCGCAGCTGTGAGTCAAGCAGGGGAGATTTTCACGTGGGGTGTGGGTATTGCGTTAGGGAGAGGAACGATGAGGAGTGCATCAACACCCCAGCGGGTTGAATTGCCACCAATGGAAACAGATCAAGAAAATTTTCCCTCTACGATGCCATCATCAACAGTAGCAAGTTCCGTTTCGTGTGGAAGTGGATTTTGTGTTGCACTCACTTGTGCTGGACATGGCTTCTCGTGGGGGAAATGGAGTGACGGACGTCTTGGACTTGGCCGGATACCAATTATTGCGCGAACATCTCGACGTCATAGTGGAGGATCAGTACGAAAGCAGTTGCAGTCATTTCAATTGACTCCAAAGAAGATCCAGCATGTTTACACCAACGCAGTGAACGCTCTGTATGGCGGAGTAAAACAAGACGCGTTGTTCTCAAAAGTGTCGTGTGGGGATGCCCATTGTGTTGGATTAACGACAACTGGTGGTCTGGTTACCTGGGGACGAGGAAATAATGGTCAACAAGGGCGAGGTGATGTGAAAGATACACTGGTCCCAACTACTGTGTTCATAGTTAATAGTGAGCAAAAGCATTGGCGTGATGTTGCAGCGGGTGAGAATTGGACCATGGCTCTCTCACGTGACGGTCAAGTATGGAGTTGGGGTGCCTGTGGTGGCGCGGTGCTCGGCCATGGACTCCAAGGTAGCCAAAAGAATGCACTTCTAGCTGAAACAATACTCCAGCGCCATCAACGACTTGTTTCTCAACGCAGCAAGTCGTCATTATATTCTGGCACTAGGGTGCCGCGTCTAAAGTGGATGGAGCCCCAGGTGATTCCTTGCTTCTCCACACCTGGCATTCGTATTTGTCGTATCAGCGCAGGCGCTCAACATGCAGCCGCTATTTCAGCCACGGGAGATCTCTACATGTGGGGAGCAGGCAGTCCTGAATGCGATGGTGATGCATCCGATTCAGAAGAGCTCCTTTTGTCTGGTTTGCCGAAGTTGGTCAATTGTGGACAACGAGAAAAGCGAAGAATGCAAAATAATGATAACATTGGAAAACTCTGCGTGGAGCACGTGGTATGTGGTGGCCATCAGGCAATAGTCTTTACTTCGGGTAGTTTTCTTGCCCGTTCGTTGAGTAAATTGTATCGAGACTCCATCGAGCATGAAAAACTTGGCAGAATAGCTCTTGCAGATGCTGATCTTGTGTTAGTAGTATCGGGACATCGACTGTTAGCACACAAGTTATTACTTGCACAGCGAAGTCCTATCCTCCGCGAATTAATTCTCGAGGAGGAACAACAACAAAACATGCGATTTACTGTGAACGAAGAGAGCGAGTTGACCATACCAATTACAGATCCGATGGAATTGTTACTCCCGCGATTGAGAGTGGACGTTGCCCGAGCGATAGTGGAGTTTATTTACACTGATAGTTTTACGGTTGAAGCAAACACGAGCTCTTACTATCTCGTTAATGACGTTCTGAGAGCAGCACAACTCTACAAACTTCCGAGTCTAATTAGACTATGTCGCGAGCGTCTCTTTTCCTTATCACCATCATCGCGCTTTGAAGCCGACGCTCCATCAGCTTTGCTTCTTGAAATCAACGAGGAATATTGGGACACTAGCACCAAAGAAGATGCAAGTATTGGCAATAATACCGAAGATACGCGTATGCTGAACGACGACATGAGATTCGCTTTGAGTGACGATGTATGGGCCGACACGGTGCTGATCGCGGAAGGCCGCAAAATACCTGTGCATCGTTGCATGCTAATTGCGCGCAGTGAATATTTCCGTGTTGTTCTTGCTTTCCATCGGTCAGCAGCGCGTAGTTTGCCTCACGACAGTAAAATATCTGTAGTGAACGTGGAAGGATCATACGCCGGAATTGCTCGAGTACTTCGCTTTATCTACTACGACCAGGTTGCGCTACCTTCGTTGAAAAGGGTTGGGAACAAATGTGATAATTGTACACTCAAAAAGGACGATGACGGGGAAATCAAACACGATTACGATGGAGACGCAAGTGACCAGCTACTGGAAGACCTCGTAGCAGCGGACAAGTACGGATTGGAGCGAATGAAGCGATTGTGCGAGCATGCAGTTTGCGTGACTGTGGCAAACTGTCTAGAGGTGTTAGCTGTCGCCGAACTAGTTCATGCGACACATTTAAAACAAGTGGCGATGAGATTCGTGCAGACACATTTAGGTGATGTAACATCGCATCCAGAGGAATTTCGTCGCTTTCAAGAGGAATTTCCGCAATTACTAGAGGAACTATACACCAATCTCCGTGATGCCTGTAATGATGAGTTTCTTCTACGCGTAAGAAATTTTCTTGTGTATGTTGGATATTCTGGAGCTAACGTGTTTGTACTGGTAGGAATGGTACACGGAAGTCGAGTCAAGTATAGCTAGTCAACGAGAGAATCAAGAACTTCTATGGGGCAAAAAGGCTACTTCGGCAACTTTTCCGTGGGTGCCACTAAGCTTGACTGTAGCTTTCGGTTCTATGTATTTGTCCATGATGAATACCCAGGAGTATGAATACTCCGCAGTTCCAGCTACTAATGTAGTTGCAATTGTTGCTATCGGAGGAGCAATAATGATGGGATATCTATAAACACACATATGATGCAACACTACTGAAGCATATTTCAAGTGTTACTAGCACATGGTTTAACTACTTCAGCCAGGTCATGCAATGAGTGCGTTCCAAAGCCCATATAAAACCGTTTGATCAGCTTAATCGGTAATTAATTTTAAGTTACAAATTGATGCCTTCCAACCCCCCCCCCCGATTAGCTCCGAAGTTATCTCCGACTTCCGCCCCTTCCCGCTTTTAAGCGGCACTTAAAAAATAAAACGAAGATGGGGGAGAGTGCTGCTGGAGATATGTGCACTGTGGCGACCGATATTCGCGAGAGTATGTTAGTAAACGAGAGAAGGAGATTGGTTTGCAACGCTAAAGACAACAAACTGTTTCCACCGCGTGGGGTATACCCAGAAGAAAATGTCAACAATTATGACTTAATTTCACTATTTTCTCGACCTGTGCTGGTGTGGATTCCTGAGATTTTTACGAAGTCTGTATCTTGTACTGTTGCTGGGTGCACATGTGCACCAAAAGTTAAAGAATACAAGCAGCGAGTCATCGAAGATGTAGATTGCAAGTATGATGTTGTCTACGTTAAGTATCAGTGCAAACATGGCGGTAGCGGGTCGACCTTCTCAACGCTAAGCTCACGTTACGCTGAGATACATTCGGAGGCTGTATATCTTCCCTTTTTTATTGGCAAGAAAACAGGGTATACAAAACAACTGATAGATCACGTCCACGAGGGGATCATGTCGCCGAATGGATTAGCAAGTACATTGGAACATATCATGCGACGGCGTCAGAACCGCTACTACAAGCTTTTGACTATTTTTTCTCATAGGGTTGCTCGAAATTTTAAAGAAAACACAAACTATTTGGCCCCTATACCTCCGAGTGCAGCATCATTTCTTAAATTGAACCAAGTCGTGGCCCACGGCATGCTTACCGAACTTTGGCTGAAGCACACAGTACAGTATGGACCATTATGTGAACGTGTAATGAAGCAGTGTGTTGTGAAAAAAGTTAACCGAATCGACCACTCTGCGAAGTTTTGTAAGACGTTAAAAGAGTGGGAAGCACGTGGTGTTCGGTATAATCTAATTGGCGCTAAGCTTCTTCTCTTAGTACAAAATTAATCCTTCTTGCATGAACGCAAAGCAACTGCAACAGGCGACCACACTAGCTAGTTACTTCACTCCCAAAGAATAAAAGCTGTTTGTCAACTCGAAGGGCGTCGACGTTTACGACCGCCTGCTTATCTTGTCTGCGGTCTTTTGTTTCTCTTTGATTGGCTGAAAAAAACTGGGGCTAGCAGAACATGGTCAATTTGGTCAATTTGGTCCAAATGTGGTCAAACTTGTCCCGGGACTAGCCCCGGTATTGTTAACGTCCCCTAATCGGTATTCGTGGGGGTGTCCCGAGACTAAACTTCACCAGAAATGACCAACTTCACCATGTGAGACCAACGTTTTGTCTCACCCTGCCCTGAAACATTAGGGGTGACACACCTTTCGTACAATTTTTTATTCAAGTGCATGCAAAGCCGAACAGAGGCGACCTCTGCGCCAGACTCTCATTGCAGAAACCACGGCAAGGTGAAGACGCGCGAGCCGACAGCAGCTAACAACCGACTTGTGCGTGTTTAGCTGCGACTAGCAGCGACTTTATGTGTTGTCAGTGTGCTAACGGAGTTGTTGTGTATGCTATAGGAAGATCCAAACCACGCTGACAACTCTCCACAAATCAACGAGATGTTTTACACAGTCAAAGCGCTAAATACAAACAAGGCGTCGTCAGGAGAAACCGGTGCTGCGAGCTTCTGCCTATTAGAGGTAGAAGATTGAGATGAACACTTCTGTTGTTGACAACGGTGCGCCCTGATGGAATTTTTGCATGAGTGACGTGCTGCGATTTTTAACGTGATGTAGTGTGGGCTATTCATATCGACGAAATGTTAACCCATTAATCAAGCCGCGTTGAAAAACGATGTGATTGCCGCTTGTTGTTGGGCGACGGACTGCTGTTGCTATTGTCTGTAGATGCATTGGGGGTTCTTACTGGTCGGGCCACATCCACGTTTGCGAGATTTGCAACTCGCGCAGCTTTTGACGGGCTGCGCCGCCGGTTGTGCAGTGCTTGTGGTTACTACTGAGGCGCCAAGTTTACCATCATGAATTGCCACAACGGATGTTGCGACGATGGTGTGTGTGGGCATAAGTTTTATATGTAGCGAGAATTTGTCTGCGTTTGTTTTGTTCGTACTTAATTGAGTGGGCAATTGCGCTCGACGACTTTTGAAGATCAAACAGAAGAAGAGCCGCCCATGGCTTCTAGCGGTGCT